>BGPR01004452.1:0-31167 GCA_013235015.1 Araneus ventricosus | reverse complement strand
CTTTGGTATAACATTTACCCTTATCACTTCACAATAACCATCCGTTTTAATCTGACTGAAAATATCAAAATTCTTTTCGAGTGTCTTCCACTTTCTAGCGCGTCTTTCCCTATTTGCTTATAGAAAGAGTAACTTGAAAATTTTTTCTTTAGAACTTTCTTTCTCAAAAAGATTCTTCAAGCCTTACTCTTAACAGTTTCCAATTTTGAATCAGACCTATTGCTCTTCAAAAGCCTTGGACTGCTTCCGCCATAAAAATGGCTTCTTTCAATTCAGTTCCTGAATGTTTTCGGAACTTTTCAGGTGAGAGCGTACTTGAAATAGTTTTAACAAAACGAACTGCTTCGTTAGTTTTAGTTTGACGTGGAAAGCCTTTATTAGGGATTAGAGAGTAAAACTTTCAAAGTCAAATTTATTTTTCTCCATTCAGTTTTAAAGTGAGCCGGTGTCACTTATTGACCCAGTGTTCTTTTTCTTTCTATTTTTAAGTAAAGTTTCATTTATCACTATGATTGCATGGTCTGTCATTGTTTAAAATAAGTTAACATCTGATATTACTTAGAAGAGGCTAAAAATAAAGAAATTCTGAATAAGAAATCCAAAAAAACCCACAATTTATTGAAAATTCATTAGTATTATTTTCAAAATAGTAAAAATATTTTAGTTTTATGTATAAATTAACACTGAAGAGTGCTTTGTTGTCTGAGAAACGTCAACTCTTGTTCTCTGATATATGAGAAGGTGATGCACTATGAAAAAAAAATTACATACGAAATAATTAAATTTCATTCCCTGTTTTTTCGGAAAATAAACGAAAGCTTTTTGTGAGTATGTTTTAAAAACGAACAAAAAGTATGAGATATCAGATAAAAATGAGTTTTAATAACCGCTGTGGAGTCCCTTGTTAAAAACCCCTAAACGAAAGCCGGGGTGTAGTGGAGCCGGAATGCCGTGCCGACACTGTCTTTTTTTCCCACGAGAAATAAATAAGAACAAATTGTGAAAATGTCCTTAAAACAGCGTGATTTTTGTCACCCAGGTTAGAGCGCTCCGGCACTGCTCATTTTACGACTACACAACTGACGAAAGCCGTGTTGCATAGCTGTGAGGCACGTGGTTGAGGAGGATTTCAAGAAGATACTAGTGTATTCTCCCACTCTTGTAGAAAAGCAGTTTCTAGTCCTGAACTGATGAACACCTTGTAAAAAACCCGTAAACGAAAGCCGTGTTGCACATCTGTGAGGCACGTAGTTGAGGAGGGTTTCAAGAAGATACTAGTGTATTCTCCCACTCTTGTAGAAAAGCAGTTTCTAGTCCTGAGCTGATGAGCACCTTGTAAAAAACCCGTAAACGAAAGCAATGTTGCACATCTGTGAAGCACATATTTGATGAGGCTATCAAAAAGATATTTGTGTATTCTCCCACACCTGTAGAAAAGTAATCTCCAGGAATGCTTCAGGAGGTGATAAGCGACCAGCAACCATTCTTTCTCCAATGTGAAAGCAGAGTTTTCTTTGCATCATCATAAATAAATCTATAAATAAATAATTACATGTAAGGAACAAAAAACAAACAGACATTTTCTTTGAATTGTCTTTCATTTCATTTCGAAATATTTTTTTTCATTTCATTTATTTTAAATGTTCATTACTTAAATAATTATTCAGTTGCTTTCTATTGGACTCAAGTTTACAGAGTATTGCTGCCAGAAAGCTTCATTCACAAATTTAGATTGATCTTGTTGACAAAATTATTGAAGTCAGAGAAATTTAAAATGATGAGGAAACGAATGAGGAAATTTCTTTTCATATTGAACCTTCAGATTGCGATTTAAGAAGAGGATAAAGCCGAATGTAACAGTTTAAAAAATAAAAGAAATTAAATGTGTTAATGACTATGTTCATGTACTAACTTTATATTTTAAAGCCTCAAATCCTAAAGGATAGAAATTCATAATAAACGGCTGCTTATGAAACAAGAAGGAAAATTTTTTAAAAGCGTGACCTGTTTAACCTCGAAATTAATGCTTTTATGAAAGAAATGCAATAACAGGAGGTTCTGAGAATATTCGAAGTTGCAATTGCTGAGATATAGGTTAGAACTATCAATGACGATTACTTTTGTTCGGAAAAGAAATACAGGGGCACAGACCAAGATTCATTTCTCACTTGAAGAAATATTAGGTAAACTTCCTAGCTGCCCTTCACCAAAAACCTGTTTTTTTAGAAGATGGCCTTCAATAGATATGCAGAATCGTAAGATTTTATCACCATGATTAGTAGGAATTACTTAATCCAGTATCTTTATCCAAGAGCGTTAAAAAAAACCGTAGTTTTATAAATTAATTTATGCTTGTTGAAAAAAATCTTTAAAAAATTTATGAAGTATTTTTTTTTCTTCTTATTTTTATCACGCGACGACATGAATGAGAAGCTTGAAGGAACCAGCGGGAGTGGTCTCCCCTATCCTTTCTCCCCAATAATGTGCTTTTTCCCCTCCCCCCCAAATGGATTAAAAAATTCGAACCTACTGCAACCCAGAATGCAATGACTATCAGAAGGTTTTTCATTGTAGATTATAGTGATTGTAAAATATTTAGGTAAAGAATCAAATTCAAAGAGATGCTTACCGATTAAAACGAATCTATCACACACTGTTAGTTCCACTCTTGCCGGCTCAAGGACAAAGTGACGTAATTCGCTTAATAGCTTCCGTGTGCACAGAGATTGCTACCAGTACGCAAGCGCATGGAGAATCGGATTAGAAAAATTAATTATGTAATTTGAACGCCATTTTTTAACCGATTGACACAAATCAACAATTAAGGTAGGAAGGCCACATATCAAATTTCATTTATCTAAGTAAAGTTGTTAATAAGTTATAGGTAAAAACATTTAAGAGGTAAAATAACATTTCAATTAATTTTAATAAATTAAAAATCTAATAAAAAACTTAAAAATCCTTACTTATTGAGCATTTATTAGCCAAGAAGTATCTACGTGCCAAATTTGTAGCTCTAGAACAGTGTTTCCCAACATGGAAGGCAGTAACATAAACGATTCCCTAACACAGGTGGGGAAAAACGCGTCCACCTTTTTTGCGTCGTAGAATGGTGATGAAACTCAATATACAATTTGAACGCCTCTTTTTCAACCGATTGAAACGAAAATTGGGCACGGATCTACAATTAATGTTAGCAGACCTCACATCAATTTTTATTTCCCTAAGAAGTTTTCGTGTTCACAAATATGAGATTATACAGACCGGCAGTCAAATACCCTATGACGGATTTGGTCCAAAATTTGATACAGATCTATACTCCTGATGAAAAAACTTTGTACTAAATCTTATCTATCTAACTATTTAAGTTATCTTGTTCACATGAGCACGGACGGACAGACTCCCCGGGAACGGATTTTGTCCAAAATTTGATAGAAACCTAAAACTTATGTGCAAATATCACATACCAAATTTCATCCATCTTGCTCTAACCGTTTTCGAGTTATCGTGTACACACAGAAAGACAGAGATAATGCCAGAATTGTGTTTTTCGGACTCAAGAGGTCTAAAACGTGGAGATTCATCAAAATCTCGAGTTCGAATTTTTTTTACGATTGCAATGCTTTCTCTTTGTATATTCGTATACGAGAAAGTAAACAACTGTTACTTTGGCTTAATTATAAATTTAAATATCAAAAATTAAGTTGTTCGTTTCAAGAGTTAGTCACGTTATTCTAGAAGAAGCGGTTAAAGTAGAAAACTTCCTTCGTCTTCTTTACTTTTATCCAGTATTCGATAAGTTTAAGAAATATTTATACACTGAAGAGCCAAAAAAACTGGTACAGGCGTGCATATGCAAGTAACGGAGATATGCAACCAATCATCGTAGCAACGCCTATATAAGGCAACAGATGTATTAGATCGGTTCCTGCTTCTGCAATGGCGTGTTTTCAAGAGTTATGTGACTTTGAAGGTGGTGTTATAGTCAGCGCACGAGAGATGGGACATAGCATCTCCGAAGCAGCGAAGAAATTTAGACCTGCTGTTGAGAAGAGATCTCCACAACCTCGCACTCCTATGGATTTGTTGACTGCCCTGCAGGATTAATGGTGTGAATTTCCTCCAGGATACCTTCAGACACCAGTCGAGTTCATGCCACGTCATTTTGTGTCACTTCTGCGTGCTCGTGGGGGCCCGACACGATATTAAGAAGGTCTACCAGTTTTTTTGGCTCTTCAGTATATGTACCATAAAATGATCAAATATTTTTTCACTGCTGATGAATACATGAAAAAATTCAGAAGTGATACAAGCTAAAACTGAGTGCAATGTTTTATAAGATTATAGAAAAGTCTCAGTCATATCAATATCGAAGACATTCTCCATTTTCTTTTTTAACTCTATGACATCATCAAGAATTATATCGAAAAAGGAATCCACTGAACACTTTCTCCCACTACTGATAGTTATATAACAATTCCAAACTAATTTAACCAAAGAAGACATATGACGTGACCACCAACACTGTTTCCTTGGTTCCCGAACCACTGTACGACTGTGTTTCTGCAATAAATTCAATTTGACAAGACAAATGTCATGTTCGTGTGCCAGAGCACAAGGCAACGAACAACAGAAAAAAAATGTGACACGAAACTCAGCTTCTAAAACGAGATCTTGAAGAGGAAAGACACGGAGCATGGATGATGTGTTTTCGTCTGAAAACACAGTTTTTCGCAGCAAGGAATTCCGAGAACTGTTCTTGAAATAACTAAGTTAGGAAGATGAGAAGGCGTAGCTTGCTACTGTTCAAGAGAATTGTAGTGTAAGAATTTATTCTTTTTGGAATTGAAGCCAATACCATGGATTCTTGATCGCACGAACAGTTACAACAAAGGATTTGTTGTTCTAGTGAACCTTAGAATAGAATTTTCTTTCAAAAATTATTCTTTTCTGTGTGATATCAAACCAAGTAAACTTAATGGAATTGGAAATCTCAAAATTCTGTTTGAACTGTTTGAGAGGAAATCCTAAAATAATAGAACGTTTTCGATACAAAAGATGTTTCCATTAGGATTTTTTTAAAAAAATTAAACGTTTTAGTTGTCCTCGTGTACAGGTGATAAAGGATCAAAGAACATTCCGAAACTTCAATCCCATAGAATTTAAAAAGGAAAGGAAATAATTATTTTGTGATTAGTGAGAAAAAGTCCTACTTGAAATCATATGCTAAATTCATCTTTTAACAGAAATAATTCTTAAAACATGATATTGTTACGAACTTGGAATGTCGCTACCTGACAATATTAGTCTTATGGTTGGGAAGAGTACATTTACAGAGGTTCTTACTAACTATCGAGGGAGGAATGACCCCCGATCCTAGCGACAAAATGAAGATACTCAAAAATGCTAGAATTTTCTCGATATCTCTCATAAGAGCCGAGATCCGGATTTCCCCAGAGATTTCCATGTGACGTCACGCCCTGTCAGAAATACTATAAACAGGCGGCAGTACGGATAGACTGGGGGACCTGTTGATCGACTGGGATCGTCTTTGGAGTGAGAACACCTTTGGAATCTCGCTTTGGAGTTTTATCCGCAGTGCTAGCTAGTAAGCTGTTAGATGCCGAGCGGTAATGAAAGTGCTGTTGCTGTTATTGTTAGTGAAATGCTGTCTGTTTGTGTTACTAATTTGTGCTGTTCTTTTCGTCTTTCCTGTGCTTCGTGTTTTCCGGAGTATTTGTGAATAAAGCGTCTGTTTCGATTATCCTACATATTGCACTGTTTCCGCCATACATCCATAGGACGATTTTTGTAACAATATTTATGTATTCATCAGTACTAAAACGTTTCATCACTGCATTCAGATTAGAATATTTTGTAGCAAATGTTTTTGGAGGCATCAGTTTTCAAATCAAAGGAACTTAATCAGTAATCAAATTTATTAATTCTTGTTTTATGCATTAATTTATCAAACAGTTACGAATCTCATGCAATCAAAATTGCATTTTCTACCAAATTATATGCCTTAATGTGCTTAGCAGTATGTCTCAAATCCCTGCTCCGGACGGTGACGTATAATTGAAGATTTATTGTATTTGCAAAACGCAGAGATCACAGGAGTATTAGAAGTTGCACCGGTAAGTTGAAACGCATGCCCCATATCGCTCGATCTTGAAATTACGAGCACTCTGGAAAATTCGCCCGAGGATCTTGGACGGCCAGTGTAACAGAAGATGCGTGCGACAAGATCCTCAGAACATTTCACGGGGTTATCGTAGGTGATCCCTGAACAAGTAATCAAGGCTAAATATGTCAGGATCGACCACTAAATCCTTCCCACCATTGTCCGAATGTCGGGTAGAATTGTTGACGAATGTCATGGCTGAAATGAGAGATAGTTCCATCTACTATAAGCATGTTTCACAGTTATGGCCACTGCAAGGAAACCTGGTGCTCCTAAAGCTGGACTTCCTCCACTAGGCCACTCCGCATTTTTTGGAACACAAGATGCCAAACCCCTTTGTCCATGTAGGAAACCGATGAGAAATGTTGTAGACCGAGGAAAAAGTTAAAATTCCATCCGGTTTGTGGATTTTAATTTCGGCCATTAACCGAAATACGACAATCGGTTAGAGGGACCAAGTCTCTCTCACCAAAGCGAAAACCACAAAATGGGGGAGTGTGGGTGGGTGACAGTCTGGGGATATTAAGGCGGGGAAAGGAGGAGGCGCAGGAGACTAGAGGATCAGGTTGCCCGTAGGTGCGGTTGGCACAGTGCAACCTGTGAATGATCCACCAAATTTTCTGGGCTATAAATGGAAACGGCCTGCTAAGAAGCCCTTCAAACGGATTGGAATAGCCTTGTGGTGAATGTCCAGGTTCAGTAAAGAAAAATTCATGCTCTGCGAATCAACGCGTTCTTAACATATTCACTTGCATAATCAAATATAAACAAATTTGGTATAAAAATTTATTGATTTCTTTTTTAAATTAACGAAAAAAAACTCTTTTTAAATTGTTCGAAAAAAAGAAAAGGTGTTTTATTAAGCATGAAGGCTAGCATACATCCTGTAAATTGCGTGATATCAAAAGCGTAACGCACAGAATGCAACGCTCTAGAGGACAGGTCGTTGAACCTAGAGCTCCCAAATTTAGCACAAACTTACTTTAGAGGGTAGTAATACTTATTTCAGAGTTACTTTCTCTGAAATTTAAATTAATTAAAAATTAAGGGAAAGTTAAAAGTTTTTCTGCGATAACTTCAAAAATTATTATAGCACAAAAATGATTTGTGTACCATGTTAAAATTTTGCTTTTCAGTGATACTAATTTTATTTCCTTAGAATCTCTTTTTAATTTTAATAAAGCTTTCAAAATTAACTTTAATCACAATCTGTAACAATGCGTTTTACCACTGTAATGAAATTCAAACTAATTTTATTAATCCATCAAATCTTTCACTCGGATATTTTTCTCACTTACAAAATAGCAACTAACTGAAAGGCAGTTAAAGTAACACTATTACGAAAACTTTTTAACAATTCGCTCATTTTTAAACACAGTTCCTCTTTTTTGTAATATAATTGGATGTATTCATTGAGTTTCTGTAAATTGCATGATGTAGAAATCGTTGCGTACAGAATACAACGGCTGATGCAGTCAAGCCAGACGAAGACAGGACAGACGAAATCCAGCCTAAACAATTTTCATACTACGATGCTTCGCACTACAGGTTCGAATTTCCTTTGTTATTACTAATATAATTGCCCAGATCTGTCTCTCGGTAACACTCTGACGTCACCAACAATAAAACTCTCGCCATAGCACTGCGAGACGTTAAACAGCATGATTTCATTGTTAGAGAACCTATATTTAAGTCATTTTAAATTTAAAAGAGTAATTGTCGTTCTAATTTCAAATTTAATAGCTCTAAAATAGTGAAATAAAATTTTCTATCGATTGATATAAAATTTATCTCGTTATGATGAATAGTTCCCGAGAAATTTTAAATTATATTAATAATATATTTCAAATTAATTTCCATTTTTTAATAGAAAGTAGTAAATTACGTCAGTGATATATCATGCTCGTGATATAGTTTGGACGGCACGATGCATCTGATTATGTATTGCAATCGTGATGATAAAATTTGATAATATTTTTTGACAACGTTTGACAAGCGGAGAATGCTTTTTTTTATTGGAATTTCGAAGAATTGTTTTGAAATTTTAACTTTTGACTTACGTTTGACAAGCTGAGAATTTCATGGTTATTGAATTCTAATAAAATTGTCAAACAAGGAAAAATATTTCACACTGAATGTTGTTTACAAAAGGGTTTTTTTGAATAAAGAAATATGTCAATAATATATAATTTAAAAAAATATTTTCTGTCATAAAACATTTGTCTATTTTATTTGTTTTCAATCAATGTTAAACATTTCTCGCATATACATTTATCTATTTAAACACGTCAAATTTGACAGAAAATCTCTCGAATGAAGAGGAAATTGGCACCCGTCATAACATGACGGGTGATTTTCTAGTTATTCCAATAATCTTCATTAACTCTTATTGTAAACATCAATAAATTCATTAACAGAATGAATAGTGCATTTAAAATTAATGTTAAATGCATATTGAAATTTATTAGGAGGAATTGAGTGTCCGTGCTTTTGTTATTGACTGTGTTTTATAATTTATTAGCAGTACGCGCACGGCGTTGCCAGTGGAATCAGGACTTCAAAAAAATGGGGAAAAAACGGCCCACAATGACATGAAAAAGTTCTGAAAACAAAACAAAAGATACACATTATTGATTTTCCCTCTTATTTTTCTTCGCGATAATGACATTTCAACTGTAGAAAAACAATACAGAGAACGTTAATCCGAAACAATATTTAAAAATTGCAACGTGAAAATGATTGTTATACAGAAAGTAAAATATGCGAGACATAAACACGTTAAGACACTGCCGAAAATAATAATCGAAGTCACGCAGTTGAAGGTTATGACGTATCCTGCGCTCTGCATCGTCAACCAATGAAATTGCAACAATGTACGTTTGGAAGCCACCGGAGAAACTTCTGTGGGATTATGCTCGCTAGAGAAAAATATCTTTCAACTGACCAGAAAAAAATTAATTTAAAAAAAAATGGAAAACGCTATTTTAACCGTTCTTGTTTTAAATCCGACAGAACCGTTCCAGTTATAAGCTGGAAAAAAAATTGAAAATTGTAGTATTATTAAAACGTCGGATGCAGCAAATTTAAAAACAAAAATAAAATTTCGATGGCAAAACTGACTATTTTTTAAAAATTTCTCAAAATTCAGTAAATTACGTTTGAAGCTCAAAACAAACTTCATTAGAACGAAAATTGTTTGTTCTATTCGATGGTGCATTGATTGTTTTTCAGCGATCATTAGAAAAGATACTACAGTCGTAAACATGCCAAAAATGACCCAAAACAATACAAAACACTAAATAAAAAATTTTCTAGATTAAATTTTAAAATTCTGGCTTCAAGGTGCATTGAGTCACCATTACGACTACCTGTGTGCCAAATTTCATGGCTTTAAGTGCGATAGATTCGTCTGGACATCGCGCGCATACACGCACACAAGCATTGTTTTCATAAGTATAGATTTTCTGCTAGAAGGAAATGGTTCATTATGAGAAACGATAGTTTCCAATAGTAAACACCACTTCTAAATGTGCTTGAAGGATATAATTTTCATTAAACATATCAGCAAGCTATTCAGAAAAGTTGAAATAATTTTTTTATGTAGCACCGAGTCCAAGCAATAAAAAAACACTCCTTTGTTTAAAATAACAACAAATAAAGAGGGCGTACGAAAAAAATTACTGTCAACCTGAAAAACACTTACACGAACATAAAATATAAAAAAGACATTTTCATAAATGTGCCCATATAAATCATTTTCTTTTACTATTCTAAAGAATAACTAGAAAATTCAATATTTTTATGCATTAGATTTCCTGTCGTATAATTTAACCAAAATCAACGCAAGAAAAGAACATTTCAAGCGCAATAGTCACAAAATTTAGTCAAATAAATGGAAATATGACCAAATTTTTTTATGCATAGTTATTCAGTAAACAGGTGTTTCTCGAATCGATTTAAGCACAACCGTTTTCTTATTCGGTTCTATATTTTAAAGTTTAAATAAGAAAAAGGTTTTTAGTTCACGGTTTCGAATTCGAGCATTAAGAATAATGTTCGGATTTTGTTTAAGCATAACATGCGGCTCTACACACGACTGACTTGAGTCTAGACATGTGATTTTATGCGTCTGAGCTATTTTAACTTAACAGTTCTATTAGAACAGTTATCTATTTTTGCTTTTGATCCGTGTGATATATTGTCCAATAAAATTTAATAAACCGAAAATACTCACTCTAAGCAATAGGGAAACCGAAGTCCCACTCTCCATCAAGTGTAATAAAATAACAGCTCAAATTATCGTAATGGAGATTGTCTTGGATCTGAATCAATATTTCTAGATGATAAATAGCAGTAAAATAGCAATTTCCGCATTCATGTGTCCATTAAGGCATTGTTATTAAAAGAGTTCATTTTTAAAGTAACGATTACAATGCGAAAGAAATCGTTAATTTGATGGCATCTGATAAAAATGAAAAGAAAGAATTCTTTTCTTTTCATTTTAAGATTGGTACAAAATCGCGAAGCAATTTTCAGAAGAAAAGAGAATAAAAAACACCAGTAATTGCTTTCTTTTTTTTTCAATTATTGTTAACGGTTTTCAATCTGCGAAATTTTTTATTTTTTCCATTGAAGAATGTTTTAAGAAATGAATAAAAATATCGTGAAAATTTCATGGGAGTAAATAATTTGAATTTGACAAGTGATTTTTAATTGAAGTTCTAGAATTGTATCCATTTTGTTCTTTTTTGTAAAGTCATCGATAAAGTTGTCCTTAGAAGCATTTCCGAAAAGTTAGCACTCCAACTCTCTAATGTTAAGGTAGACTATTATTGACAAAGTTTTTCCGGTATGCGCAAAGTGTGGAGTAGCGAGTGCGTCCCCAGAGCACATCCTCTCTAGTCTTCGCCTATCTAGGGAGACTTTTGAGACGGATCCTTTTGCTTGCTCTCGATTCCTTGAGGGTGAGTGGGCTCATGGATGGTGTCTAGCTGCCGCTAGACAGAGAAGGATTAGTAACAACAACATTGTACGCAGTTAAGGAAAGATAAGCAATTCAGAATTAAACATTTTTAAATGTTGCTTGAATAATTAAACATCGTTTAAGTTTATATGCTAAAAATCTAATTATTCCTGTAAATACAAATTTATTATTTAAAAAGTTGTCTAAGATTTGATTTTTGAACATGATAATATTTCCTGGCTCTTTACAACCACTACAAACGATTATTTCACAAACTATTAAGTGATAAGTTTGTGTGTGATACATTTAACTTCTGAAAATGGCCTCTATAGCTACCAGTATATATCCTGAGTATCTTTGCAACAATACAAACGACAATTTCATTAACTATTAATCTAACTAGAAAATCACCCGTCATGGTATGACGAGTGCAAATTGCCTCTTCATTCCAGAGATTTCCCATCAAATTTGACGGATTTAAATAGATATATATGCGAGAGAAATGTTTAACAATGATTGAAAACAAATAAAATAAACATTGCCTCAACAACAACAAATTGCCGCTTCATTTCAGAGATTTCCCATCAAATTTTACGTGTTTAAATAGATATATATGCGAGAGAAATGTTTAAGATTGATTGAAAACAAATAAAATAAACATATGTTTTATGACAGGAAATATATAATTTTTATTTACATATTATTTACACATTTCATTATTCATAAAACCTCTTTGTCTAAAAAAATCAAGAAAATCTAGTAGATATAATCTATATAGATAGAAAATCTAGTTTCAAAACAAAGCACTTCTCTGCTTGTCGAACGTTGCCAAAAAATATTATCGAATTATATCATCACGATTGCAATAAATAATGAGATGCGTCGTGGCGTCCAAACTATATCACGCGCATGATATACCACTGACGTAATTTACTACTTTCTATTGTAAAACGGGAATCAATTTGAAATATCGGATTAATATAATTTAAAATTTCGCGGGAATTATTCGTCATAGAGATATAAATTTTATATCAATCGATAGACAATTTTATTTCACTATTTTAGGGCTATTAAATTTGAAATTAGAACGACAATTACTCTTTTAAATTTAAAATGACTTAAATATAGGTTCTCTAACAATGAAATAATGCTATTCAACTTCTCGCAGTGCTATGGCTCGCGTTTTATTGTTGGTGACGTCAGAGCGTTACCGAAAGATCTGGGCTATTATATTAGTAATGAGTGATATAAAAATCGTTATAAAAAGAATGCAAGGGCTGATGTATTATTTACGCTTATCTTATACCACTTAAGTCCTTCTACCCCACATTAACTTGAGAACGGCGACAACTATTGCCACAAACTTGGTGTCTAGGTACAGTAAAGTGACTATGCGCTACACGGTAAGATCGGTTACAGCGCCACCTGGCGGCAAACAACAGTGCTAGCGTTCCTATCTCGAAAACGTTACAAGATGAGGGGAAAAAGTCAATTACAAAATTATAGAGCGTCTTCCATTTAGTACGAAAAGATACCTTGAGCGCAATAATGCTAAGAAAGAAAAAACGTGTGAAACGCTTATTTGTTTGGTCGCTATTTCCGACACACTTACGCAGAAAAACGTTAGAAAGAAAACAGAACAATTAGTTAAAAGCAAATACTTTTATTTTCGGTATTTATAATGCTCTCCGTCAGCTACAATGCACATCTGGGATCTTTTTTGCGATTTCTTGCTACCACCAGCGTGTCACCTGATATGCTACAAAATGTGCATATCATAAATTTCCCTTATCTTGTACCGTTTTCGAGATAAGAAAGCTAACACTGTTGTTTGCCGCCAGCTGGCGCTGTAACCGATCTCACCGTGTAGAGCATGGTCACTTTACTGTACCTAGACACCATGTTTGTGGCAGTAGTTGTCGCCGGTCTCAAGTTAATGTGGAGTAGAAGGACTTTAGTGGACACCCTGTATAGTTGTTTGCTTCCATTGATCTTGCTTATAAATAAATTATTTATTAGCAAGTTATGTGACAGCAGATTTTTTAATTAAAAAGACAAAACTGGTGTCGTTTGGCAATTCTTGTATATTATAATGAAATAATGAGGAGATCTAATTATTAATTTAGAGACAGAAGATGGTGAGAAATGGATGAGAAATTCTTTATGAATGAAACTTTTCGTTTGCAATGATTCTAAAATTTAGACTACTAAAGGCAAGACATGCATTGGCGCGATATTCACTCGCCATGTAGAACCTTTGCGAACTCAAAACTACAATTCTTACTTCAGTTACCACAAACCTTTATGCAGTATATTACCGATGAACCTATTTCTGTAGATACTGCGTATACTTCAATTTCTGTACAAGAGATGTATACTGTTGATGAAAAAGGTGTTTTAAGAATTTATTTCATTTTGTATATAAAAGCAAGCGGGGAACATTATCATTCTGCTATGTTTCGGACTAAATTTCTCTCTTTTTAATATATTGTAAGAAAGGAAAAAATATTCGGAAAGGATGTTCGGAATGCAGTTATTATTATTACAAAATTATTTCAGCACAATTTTCTTGTATACGTAACAGAAACTGCCGAAGTACACAATGAAAGATTTTTTACGTTTTAATTTTGAATATGTTTTCACCATGATCCTTATTAACTTTTAATCGTTTAATATCCCATATGATTTCATTTTTTGATAATCGGATTATTTAATTTTAAATAGATGAGAACAACAAATTTTATTCCGTGCCTTCTAATCCAGTTTTCCTAAAAAATATTAAAGTATATTTTAATTTATAGTTGCCTTTCGCCGTCTAACGTACTTTTTTGCATTTCCAATTATAATAGTTACAACAACAGAGTATCAAACTTTAAAAGAGAATTTTCAGTCAGTTAATCCATCTCTAAAATATATTCCACGTTAAAGAAAAAAAAACTGAAAGCTTTCCTTTAATTTTGTATATTCATATTCTTTTAATTTATACACCATTGCTTTTTCACAACTGATAAGAAAACACTTCTTTAAAATAATTGGGTAACATATTTCCTCTCTTTATTAACAATAATAGCAGTGAAACTTTCATCTTGCAACTAACTATTGCAACATGATGACTCTTCTAAATATCATTTAGTACAGTCATCACATAAATCATAAAAGTTGAAACTACGAAATACTGCGCTTCGTCATCATGTCATTTTTTTTAGAAATTAAAATTTACTTCTAAGATATTGCTCTCAGGAGAGTCAGATTTCGTTTTTATCACTTTCGTGAAAGCTTTCTCCACTGTAACAGCGCTTTTTATTTTTATTACTCTACTTCCTCTCATTTTCAGTCTTTTTTATTTTTTGTATCTGAGTTGCTTCAAGTGAACCAGCAATGTCACTAACTGGACATGTTGCTTACAAATATATATGCTTCAGAGCTCGAAGGCGACGTGTAGGACATATTAACGCAGACGATTTATGAGAACCAGATGCAGATGTTAGGTTTTTGAATGGAGAAGACGTTCTATAGCAGCAAGAGTGTTTTTATGTGGAATATATTTTATAGATGGATCAACTGTGAAATATGTTCTATATGAAGCGCTTCATGCAAAAATATGAGACAGTTTATTTTGTTACATGATGCTCCGTTTGATATCCGAAAAAAAGGGTTGCAATGCCGAATCCGAATAAATAATATAAATATTTATTGACTATTTTTATTACAATAGCATTACTGGGAACAGTCGAAAAAAAGCTTCTTTTTCTTAATTAGATTTATAGGAAAATAAAAGAAATCAATCTACTAATTACGATAAATATAATGCTAAAAAGGAAACTACTAATTTTGTGTATAAAAATTGAATGAAACTAAGAACAAAATTTACTGAAATCAGATTCGCAGTTTAAAATTAAAAAAGAATTTCATTGAAGATTTTTTAGCCTTTTGTTCATTTGAAACATACTGGGTATGAACCCGACGAGGAATTTTCCTAAAATTTAGCCAGTTATAACGAGATTGATCAAGATAAATTTTCAATGAAAAAATAAAAGCTTTAGCTGCACTTTTTAGCAGTTGGTGCCACAAGGGAAAGAATTTATACACAGAATCTTGGAAAGAAATATCTAATGATAGTGAACCGGTTTCCTCGAAAGATTCGTTACAGATAAAGCAGCAAACATTTTTTGCATTAATAAAAACATATCAATAAAATCCGTCAAAGGGTTGATGGTCTGTCAACTGCATAATCGCATGCTTGTAAAACTTATATCTCCTAAACCCTTTGGCTAAAATAAATAAAAATTGGTATGAAGGTTGCTAGCATTAATTATAGATCTGTGCCCAAATTTCGTTTCAATCGGTTAAAAAAAGGCGTCCAAATTGCATATTCAATTTTTTTTTCACTTGCGTACTGAAAGCAATCTCTGCGCATTTTGCGCAAACTATTAGTGATAGCGAACGAGGCCATTTTCTCCTGTTTACTTTTCGCTTGCGCACACCCTCTCATTAGCGGAGCTTGCTAGAGTGTGATAGAAAAAAAAATATTGCTAAGTTTTAATACATACGCATCTCTTTGAATATGATTCTGCACCTAAATATTTTACAATCACTATAATCTAAAATGAAAAACTTTCTGATAGTCATTGCATTCTGTGTTACCGTAGGTTCGAATTTTTTTATCTACGCAGGGAAAGGGTAATGACAAATTTTTTAAAAGTATACGAGAAAGTTTAGGGGAGGCCACTCCCGCTGGTTAAATTTGAAAATGAGTCAGTGATGGCATTTTTGTGACTAATAAGGACTTTCGGCTTCTTTTGTAAGCCCAAATGTATGATCCCAAAAATAGAAATCAGAAGGATCAATATCTGGCGAATAAGTTGACCAATAAAATGCATAAAGATAACGATTGGGGTATTGATCGCGTTCCAAACTCACTATCTGTAGCTTAGGTTGGTTTATGAATGTTGAAAACCATTTCCGTAGAAATATTGTTGCATTTTCGCCACACAAATACCAATTTTCAACAGTAAAAATACTGTTTTCGGTTGAATATGACAGTTTGGGAGACAATTGAAAAATAGTGAAAGTTACATTAAAAAATTTCCTTTTGTCCCCTCTTTCATTTAATGCATTTGTAGTGGCATCTAGTGACGCTCTGAAAAGTTATTTCAATTCGAAATTGTGTGTTAATTAAAAATTCACACGGTATGCTTTGTGTTTTGTCGTCTGCTCATTATTGTGTATAAACACAAAAGACGCCGTATTGTGTAATTATACGAGGCAGTCGAAATAAGAACACTCTTGCTGGTTCTCAGACATTTTAATTATCCTTCCTACTCGTTGAAGATGGGAGATATAATAAAATGAATTATAGAAATGGGTCGATTAGACTCTTTTAGGGTAGGAAGGTTAGCCCTAAAATGCCCAGTGTTGCCTTTTAGCAACGTACCCAATTTTGTCTTCTAAAATCTTGAAAATAAGACTGGAGCTTTAATGCCCGTTGTTGCCAATTGGATACATACCGAAAATTTTATTTAATCAATTTACAAAATAGAGATGGTAACACGAGTACTGAAAAAATATAAATAAATTGATGTTCTTCGCTTGCGGCTGCATCTTTTTTTGCTTTGTTTGTAAGCTTAAGAATACCATATTGCTTCAAAAATCGACCGGTGTGTGTGCGGTGAAAACAGTCCAACAAGCAGGATAACGGAGAATGACACTTTATTCTCGAATATTCCGGAAAACATGAAGCGCAGATAACAGTGAAAACAGCACATACACAAATTAGCAACCCAAACAGACAGCAATCAGTAATAATTACAGCAACAGCACTTTCAGTGCCGCTCGGCGTCTAACAGCTTACTAGATAGCACTGCGGTTAAAACTTCAAAGAGATTCCAAAGGCGTTCGCACTCCAAAGATGATCCTCGTCGATCAAACAAGTTCTCAGACATTCAGCAATTGGGGTATTTGTAGTCTTCCCGATAGGGCGTGACGGCACATGGAATCATCTAGTACATTCTGTATATCTCCGCTCCTAATAGAGATATCGAGAAAATTATAGTACTTTTGAGGACATTCATTTTGTCGCCAAGATCAGGAGTTTAGGCTTGGCCGCCGACGGCATTCCATAAGTACCCCTGTAAAGCTCTCTTCCTAACCATCAGACTAACGTTGCTGGGAAGCGACATTCCATGTTCGTAACAATTCTACAATATTCTATAACATATTCCACAATGTTGGAGGAAATTCATTATCCGTGTTCTTAATTATACAAATCCATCTGTGTTTAATATTATAGAATTTTGTCAAGGAAATTTTTTTCTGAAAAAAGCCAAGCGTTGACAGTTGATAACAAACTGGTTTTTGCCATAAACCATACTTGAAACAAAATAGGATTTTTTAAATTATTTTTCCCATGTTTTATAGAAGAAATAAAAGTCAACAAAACATTTTTGAAACCGTTTTTAAAAAATCGGGCTTTTAAGGGTTAAACGATACGCTGTCGAACAAAAGCGGTTGGAAGGTTAAACAAAGTGCTTTCAAAATTGAGTGGTACTGAACGTTTCAACATCCCGAAACTAGCACTTTTGGACGATTTTAGTCCGGAACAGAGTGACAGGCAATGAATAAGATGAGCGCATTTCTGGAGTTCTTTGTTAGGTCACGCTAAGTAAAATGTAAACATCTCCCCCTCCATTTTTCACCTTTCCCCTATTTTGGTGAAAATAACTCCGTCTGGCGCATGCGCAAAAGCGCAGAGGGTTTCAGAATCCGAGAACATACAATATGTTGTTGTTGATATCAACTTCCAAAAGACTTCTTTTTTCTGCTACAGATATAATATTAACTTCAGGATTCAAATATCAAACACAGAACAGTCTGGGAAGTTACAGAACAGTCATAAATATTGTTACAAAATCGTCTTGTGAGTGTACGTGATTGCAGTCCAATAGGCAGGATTAAAAAAATAAAGCTCTTTATTTTACAAATATTCTAGGAAAAGAGCCCGAGTATTAAAACAGCACTTGTAAAAATCTTCAACAGAGATCAACAATAAATCTCAGACACATCACTTCCAATAGCTTATTAGCTCACCAGCTTGCTTATTGATCAAACTTCAACTGACTCTCTTATTAGAAGATGGTTGTTGGGGCGCCCAGCCCCCGGAGGGGGCTTATCCCCGATCCGGCAGGGTCTTGCGTTGTCTGAGCTTTGCGATGAACGGCCTGAATTGACGTGGATCAGTGAAGGAATGAGAAAAGAATCGTGCAGCAGTATGTAAAGATAGACAGTAGTCCAATTAGCAGGAGACTTCCAGCACATTACAGCAGAGTAGAGGTGAGGGGTGGTCAGCCGGGCCAATCACAGAAGAGAGAGGAAGGGCTAGACAAAAGACTCTGAGGGATCTCTGTTTCAATATTTACACTTAAGGTCATTTTTCTTTTTACCCATTCCAAACAGAGCAGAGGTGCAATTGTACTGGTCGATTGGTTTGAGAACTTGCTTTTATACTTTTTCAAGAGGAAGTGACGTCATTACATAGGAAGTAATGTCATCTCTGGAAGGTTCATGAAATCACTGGCTACCTGTAGAAGTAGGTCCACAGTTCAGTATTTTCTAGAAGATTCCTTTTATTACCAAAGTTGCCAAAATAGTCACCAAGATTAGCATGTCAGGGAAACAATACAACTTTATAAAAATATTTTAATGTAACTAATAAAATAGATACAAACAAACTCTCTTAAAAATATCATTCTATAAATTTATTAAAACATCAAACATCATCAATAAACATTCTATAAATTTAAACATAACATTCTATAAATTTATTAAGGCTTCCCTAGAATAAGTTTAATATACATCGTAATAAAATATCTGCTTTATCTTCAGTTTTGTCAAATTATTAATATTTTCATGAAATCTACTTAGAATCAATAAAACTAATTAAAGCATAATTCTATAATCTCTCTAACTGCAATTTAGATAACTTAATTTCAATAGTTACGATGAATAGATTATCATAATTATGAAAGCCAAATGTCAACTTCTAATCCGACAATCTCATTATTCAAACTATTACTTCTTGCGTTACTTAGAAATTTCCAGAATAAATTAAATTAATAAATTAAATGGAACGCTAAAAGGCGGATTTTGAAAGGATTTAGGCTAGCATCTATCCGATGACAGGGAAAACAGAAAAGTTGCAGATTTTGAAGGCGGAATTTAATGAGGATAATGATTGAAAAGCACGGATGAAGTGTTTCGGCATCGAATTCTATGGCATCACCTAAAATAAACAGTTTTGAAAGACAGTTAATAAGGGAAATGTTTGCTCTTAATACAGCTACAAGAGAAATCGGATGCCTCTGTTCATTGATTTATTAATAAACTCGGCTTATTCAGTTGAAGCTTTGATGTACGCTGTATGGCCAAAAGATTCTCAATTAAATTAACTTCTCGAAAGATAACAGTTAATATCTAGCAAAGTCTTTAGTAATAAATTAAAATTAAAATTCAGAAGTCTAGACAGAAGTTTTAGTTTATTGCTTCATAATATATACTTATTAACCCTTTCGAGGATTTGTATCAAGGGTCAAAATGATGCTATTTGAAGCTGATGGGCGATGGTTTCAAAATTGCACTGACAACAAATAAACAACTGTAACGTCTTCCGGCTAGATGCGCATCGGAGTGCCTGTCAAGCGGACGCTAGGGTGTGAGAAACCTCTTTTATTTCTAAATGGTTTAATTTAAGGTGACCAAATTTTTATATTGAAAAGGAGGACGCTAATAAATTGAAGGGAAACAAACATCGTAAATAAAAGAAATATTTTATTCAGTGCAACAATGATACAGAATACTCTATGATATGATAAAAGCGCAAGAAAAAGATTTGTAACATTTTACATTGTAATTATGCTTATATGCCTATTACTAAATCCTTTCAAAATGCCAAGACTAGCACTTTTTGACTATTTTACTTCAGAAAGGAGTGACAGGCAATGAGTCAGCTCATTTCCGAATTTATTTTGTTAGGTCACGCTAAATAAAATGTAAATATTTCCTACTCCATTTCTCACTTCACCCCTATTTTTGTCCACACCGCCTAGCGCATGCGCAAAAGCGTGGAGGGTTTCAGAATCCGAGAATCATCTATGTACAATTATCATTTAAATTAGTACTAAATGGGTACAACGTTTAGGCTCGGCATCGATCGAATATGGAGATTTATAGATTAGTCTTCAAATATAGGAAAGGAGGACACTTTTCGTGGGAGGACTGAACTTACAAAAGAAGGACTGTCTTCCCTAAAGGAGCACTACTGGTAACTTTATTTAATTGGTATTTTATTGCAAAATATAATAACCCAGCGGGAATGTGCTCCCCTCCAATTTCTCAAATACTTTCACAACATAGAACCCATATCATTCATTAATCTTGCTCGTTGCGTTGTTCACTTATCGCGTTCACATACACACGAATAGACAGGCCGACTGACAGCCTTTTCTTAAGCGGGGCATTCACGAGATTAGTCCAATCGATTTTTTTGGAACATTGTGCCAAAACTTTTGGGCAATGTGAAAACCCTCGTTTAATTTTCAATCATCCCGTTTGGCCATAAAAATGAAATACGATTCTTCGAGGCGAGCGATAAACTACCCGTGTGGGGGGAGCGCCAAGGCCGAGGGAGCGTTGAGAAGGGAGAATTTCCGTGGGAGTTGCGGTCAGATTGGAGAAATCAAGGCGGGGATGGGAGGGTGCTTTCTCCAAAAAGAGAAATTCCCCTGTGGGGGTAAGGATAGTAGGGTGGATCGAAGAGGCCGATAGTGCATTTTCGAGCCTCCATGAATGACCCACCTAAATCGATGGACTTGAATGGTTGGAAAACAATCCTGTCTTTGGGCCAAATGAAATGGAGAGTCTACTCGCGAATGCCCAGCTTTAGACGGATTTTGTCCAAAAATTTGTTTTATAACTGCATTTCTGATGAAAAAAATTTCATCCATCTAGCTCGTTGCGATTTTGAGTTGCTGTTTTCACGTGAATACTATAAACATAGGATAGGGATGGACAGAATTCCCTTTGATGGTGTTCGCTCAGAATTTTATAAAGATATACGATTTTGGTATAAAGAACGCATGCCAAATTTCATTCATCTAGCTCTTTCGCTTTTAAGTTATAGTGCTCACAGACAAACAAATTCCATAAAATGGTGTTTTCGGACTCAGGAAGGCCTAAGAACAGAGATTTGACGAAATTTCGAAGTTGTAGTCGTCTTATTACATTAACTGTAACTGACTGAGTCGGACGGTAGAAACAGCGCCCTCAAGAACAGTCACTAGGGGCCAAGCGAGAGATCGATGCGTTGCTATCGAACAATTCCACCTTTTTTTATGTTTTGAAATCAAATGTGTAAACTTGTTCGATGTAATGTAACCATAACAAATAACCGTTACACTAACTGGGCCAGCGGTGGCGAAGCGAACCTAGGACCCGCGGGTCAAACACTGACCCACGAAGACTTTTTAAATTACCCACGCGTTGATTTTGCCAAACTTATATTTTATACCATAAAAGAGACAAAAGATAATTAAAAGTATTTAAAAGAATTAAAGTATGAATATCTAATGTCGAATTTTTAAAATATATTCTTTACCAAACAATGTTATATCAATGAAGAAGCTTGCTAATGCTCTTTTAACGATGTTTCGGTGCACATTATTTGTGTGAAAAATTGTTTTTCTCAATGAATTTCGTAAATTCTACCAACAGAAATAAACTCGGGAAATTAACTGACTGCGAAATGCGTTAAACAAATAAATATGGAATATGAGCTTAATATTAAGAAACTATCTGAAAATAAGCAAATTTTGTTAAGTGAAATTAACAAATTTTCGGTGTTTCTAAATTATTGGTACCTTTTTGACAATACGCTCCCCTCCTCTCCAAGTAATTTAGTGACCCACGGGCTAATATTAAAAATAGAATTAACAAAATTTGACCCATTTCTCTCAAAGATTCGCCATCACTAAACTGGACTGTTTACTGAACTCTAGCCGACCCCCACAAAATCGAATTCACAATACTTTCTCTTCGTTTAATTAGCAAAAGTAGAAAGAGGGATTTGCAATGACTTTTTGAAAAAAAGAAAAACCTAACAAAATAAATAAAGCACCTTAATCACATTACCAGAAGTTTGTTAGATCCCGCAAACGATAAAAAAAATGACATATCATCGAATTTCATCTCATTCGAATTAAATTTTTAGCTGTCGCTCAGCTTATAATTTTGATCTCAGAATAAATTTCCGCAAAATAAACTTCTCTTCTGCATTCATATTGTTAATTAAAGTGAATATTTCTGAGAAGAACAGGGAATAGGGGCACAAATATTTCAAAGCAATGCCAGTCTGCGAGCAGCAACTTTTGTTTTGTTAGATGTTGATTACATTTCTAGAGTTAACGGTATTTGTTTAATAAATTATTCAACTTCGCAAATGTAATATATTCGCTCTGCCTTTGGCTTTCTACCGCAATTGTAAGAATTTCTCAACTTCATTTATTTATTTTGCATGAACAAGCATCAACATCTAGATTTATTTCAGTTCTTCGAACCAGAAGAATATTCATTTCGTTCAAGAACAAAGACATGGGCTAAAATATTCCTTCTGTAGTGATGAATACGAAAGTAGTATGAAATATAACTTAAGTTTAAATGTTTGAATTTTTTCAGAAGTGGTTAAAAATCGCTATCATGAAATTTGTCGAGGCAGTTATTAGGGAAAAAATGAAATTTTAAATTTATGATTAAGAAATGGCATCGCGTAGAAACTGGAATTTTAACTGAAGTTTTGTAAATACACTAGCTTGTTTTAACGAGATATCATTTTAAATTCTGGTTGCAATGTCATTATCAAATTGAAACTTATGTTGCTTCTTTTACTTTTGAATCAGATGACCTGACAAATATGAATAACTTATAAATGTCAATTCGTGGGCGACCGACAGACACGTGCACTTTGCGGTAAACTACGTGGAAAACTCAAGTCGAACAAAGATGACGTCAACTCGATTACTATATTCTGAGTGCAAATTTCTGATGTAAAAGTTCTCGGAATGGCAAAGAGAAAAAACATTTGCTTTCTGGAATTATTTTTCATCTGTATTCAGTGTATACCAGAAACAGAATAAACTTTAATCTATTCGTTTTGTAAACTAGGCATATCGTTTTTAAACGGAGTCAGATGAATTTAAAATATGTTAAAAAATAATTCGGAACTTTAAGGGATTCGGTTAAGTTATATTTGGAATCATCACTTAGTCTTCCTACTCTGAATTAGCAGCATACAATTTTTATTTCCGCCTAAATGATTTTGATGAATATAAGGTGTCCAAGAAATATCTTTATTATTCTAAACATTAATAATAAAAATGCGAGAAGTTTAAATGAAATGCAGTTTGCAGCAAAAAAAATGAAGAAATCTGACGATTTTTTAACAGAACGTTCAGGGTAGGTATACGCGAGATTCTTAAGTAATACGAAGAATGTTCAGTCTGTACTCGATTTCCCGCCAAGTATTTTTTAACATTTCCCATATCTTTAAGATTCTGCATCCATGCATAAACTGAAGGCACAGTTGGTGAACTTCTGTGGTACATCAGGAGACACGTTCTTTTCACGATTTTCAGTAATCT
The DNA here is from genome assembly GCA_013235015.1 of Araneus ventricosus. NCBI lineage: Eukaryota > Metazoa > Arthropoda > Arachnida > Araneae > Araneidae > Araneus > Araneus ventricosus. The sequence continues at coordinate 7,334 of BGPR01004452.1, read as the reverse complement.
TGTTTCCGCGAACCACAATACACATTGCGCTTCCTCCCGAGAGCGATCGCCATTTTCGTTTCTTGTTACAACTGTCAAGTTATTAACACCATGCACCTCAGACAATTGATACTACGAGACATGCTTTTTAAGTAAGTACCGTTTTGAAATTCGGCCGCTGCAGCTCTGCGGCTGACGTTCCACGCATGCGAGTTGAGTATCTGCATCTGCTGGCTAGCCACAGACGCCATTTCGGAAGAATGGCGTTCCTAATTCCTAATTTAAGTCTGTGTGTGAGTATTTAAAATGCTTCAGTCAGTTGAAAATCCAGCCGACTGTGAAATACGCTCTGTCATTCGTTTTCTTCATGCAAAAGATATGAAAGAGGCTGAAATTCATCGCAGATCAATGAAGTGTATGAAGAAAACATTATGAGTGTAGGGATGGTAAGAAAATGGGTTAGAGCATTTAAAGATGGCCGCACGAATGTGCATAATGAGGGAGGAAGCGGGCGACCTTCTGTCATTACTGAAGACTTGGCGCAGAAAGTTCATGGAAAAGTTCGAGAGAACAGACGCCTTACGATTTCATCTTTATCTAATGAGTTTCCTCAAGTTTCAAAAAGTGCTCTTCATAGAATTGTGACAGAACACTTGCATTATCGTAAGTTGTGCTTACTATGGGCAGGCGGCAGATTTCAATGATGTTGAAATTCATACGCTGGTTGTAGGATACGACAAATGCCTTAATATTGACGGAAATTATGTTGAAAAGTAGATTAAAGTACATGCTTTCATGTAACAATAAAAAAGTACACTTTTGAGTTTTTAATTTCAAAACGGTACTTACTTTAAAAACCAGCGGGAGTGGTCTCTCCTAAACTTTCTCGTATACTTTCCCAAAAAGGTGCTGTTTCCCTTCCCCCCGTGTGTATAAAAAATTCGAACCTACTGTAACCCAGAATCCAATGACTATCAGAAGGTTTGTCATTGTAGATTATAGTGATTATAAAATATTTACGTAAAGAATCAAATTCAAAGAGATTCGTAGCGATTAAATGCGAACCGATTTTCCACTCTTACCCTCTCAAGGACAAAGTAGCGTAATCCTTCCGCTTGCGCAGGCATTGCTACCAGTACGCATGCGCATGGAGTTCGTTTCAAAAGTGAACAAGTATGCGATTATACAGACCGACAGACAGTCAGCCCGTTGACGGATTTGGCCCAAAATTTTATACGGACCTACATTCATGACCATAAAACTGTGTACCAAATTTTATCCATCTGGCTTTTCAAGTTTTTGACTTATAGTGTTCTAATGACCGCGGACAGACAGACAGGCAGACTTCCCGTAGACGGATTTTGTCCAAAATTTGATAGAAACCTACAAATTATGTTTAAAGACCATATACCAAATTTCATCCCCGTAGCTCTAATAGTTTTCGAGTTATCGTGTTCACAGACAGACATAATCCAAAGTGTATTTTTCGGACTCAGGGAGGTCTAAAACGTGGAGATTCGTCAAAATCTCGAGTTCGAATTTTTTGACGATTACAATACTTTCTCTTTGTACACTTCGTATACGTAAAAATAGTTCTCGCAGAAAAGAACTTTTAGATTTCTTCATTATTTTGCCGCGAATTTGATTTCACCTTTTCGATTAAAGAGGTTTCACTGTATTACAAATTTCGAACCACATCGTGTTAAAGGTACATAGTTATTAAATGTCATCTTATGCGTGCCCACACGATTTGTCAGAGATGACTTATATATCAATTTCCTGATCATAGGAAGCCCCCGTGTGCTATCGCCTTCCTTATTTAATCAGGCTTCGAGAATTCCCGCCGAATGCTTGCTCAAGGTCACTCGATGACGTCAGAAGCGAGAACGGAGGGGGGAGTCCGAGTGTCGCGAATTTATCGAGATAATTAGTTAGCTCGTGACCGATGGGATCTCGTTTCCTAAATTCGCATCTTTCGGGTGATAAATTTTCGCTTTATTGCTATTATAATGTAAGTTATGGAGGAATTCCACGATAGTCGCCTCTGTGAATGTCCTGCCCGAAATGTGTCGTTTCCTCTGTTATGGCTCGGGAAGAGGCCTTTGTTATTGCTCTGAAATGATGAAGGGAGTTTCGAATGGCTGTTGGAAGTGTTTGGGATATGGTAACAGTTGGTTTATTAGAATGAATGAAATTTTGTTTTGTTGGCTGTGAATTCAATAGGTACGCATTCTAACCCTTTAAAGGCCCAGTTTTGCCTATAAGCAGCATACCCAATTTCGTCTTCTAAAATCTTGAGAATAAGACTGAAGCTCTAATACCTGTTGTTGCCAATAGGATACATACTGAAATTTTTATTAAATCAATTAACGACATATAGATGGCAGCCTGAGTGCTGATAAAAAAAATATAAATAAATGGATGTTTTTTATTTCAGGTTGCATCTTTGTTTGTACGCGTGAGAATACCATATTTTATTCTACAATTTTGAATGAAATTCATTATCCGTATTATTATTTATTCAAATTCATCTGTGTTTGACATTATAGAATTTTATCAAGGAAATTTTTTTCTGAAATGAAGCCCAGTGTTGCCAGTTAGTAACAAACTGTTTTTTAACCATAAACTATACTTAAAACAAAACAGAAATTTTAAAGTATTTTTCCCATGTTTTATTCGAGAAATGAAAGTCGAAAAACATTTTTAAATCATTTTTTAAAAAATTGGGCGTTTAAGGGGACTTGCCCCCCCCCCCCCCCAAATTTTTTTCCAGAATTTTGATCAACCTTTTTTAATTTTGTAGTAGATAGATGTGAACTGTGTAGAAACTTAAATTTCTAAAATATTTTTCGTTTTCAAAAGTTACAAATTTAAAAATTTTAATTTTTTTTAAAAAAAGTAAGATTTTTTTTAAAAATAATCTCATAAAATTTTTAATATTTTTCCCCAATTTTTTTGAAAGGGACCTCTCATTGTACTTAACAGAAATTGGAATCCGATTTTTGATATATACATTACTTTCTGAGAAAAAAAAATTGTTTAAAATTTTATGAAAATTTTTGTAAAAAATCAGAATTTTTCACTTTGCACATTTAAAAAAAATTTCTAATCAAAATTTTTACAAATCCATCCTTAATTCTATTAAGCAGACATTTGTGAGTGAACAGAAAAAATTTCAAGTAATTAGAATAGAATGGGATTGACTTTTAGCTTTTTGTAGCAGACACAATTTTGGAAAAAAGCAAACTGACAAAAACAGCTTTAAAGATTTCAACACAATAAAATTGTAATAAAAACAGCTTATAACAATCTAGCTTTTTTTCAGAGCAATAACCTGACATTTGTAAATCCTAAGGTATCAATTTTATTAATATTTATTATTACCATAATTATTAATGAGCATCATCATATATAGGGATAATTAGAAAAATTTCACTTTTTTTAAAAAACTTTTTAGTAAAAATATTTAATAAATGATCTACAATTCTATTTATCAAATATCTATTATTACACAGCAAAAATTTTAAACTATTTTATTGACAGTGAGAAATTCAACCAAAAAGAGAAGCGAAAGCTGTAATGATGATTCATATGTGCTTAATAAATAATATGATGCAAAAGCAGTAGAACTGTAAACATACAAAGAATATACCCGGTTTGAAACAACTGTCTTGCTTTGCTTTCATGGAAAAAATTAGTTGGCTTTGCAACTTGCACGTGAAATATGCATGATTTAAACATTGGAAGTGGGCGTGGCACCTGATAACGTGTTAGACAAAATAACTTCATATCTCACTAAATATTCGTCTGATTGTTTTGAAACTTTCAGATTATTCAGTGAAAGGTTCAAGGATAATTTTTCACTCAAAATTGGAAAATCGATATTCTCATGGATTTTCCGAAATTCTTAGGGTCCAAGTCCAAAACATTTCAGAATTATATACTGTAATTAGATACAAAACAGTAATCGATGTTCATGGCTTAACCGAAAAAATCGTTATCCAAAACGGCCCCTCGCCTTTAGTTCGGTTAACCGGGGTTGTACTAGGCATAATTGTTTCACTATCTATTAAGCGAGTATTTCATCAGCAGCTTGTATAAGATACGTTTATCTCCTGAAAAATGACCTATGTAAATACAGGTGTATATCCTGTGTATGATTATCTTTACAACCACTACAAACTATTATTTCACAAACTATTAAGTGATAAGCTTGTGTGAGATACATTTATCTGCTGAAAAATTGCTTGTGTGTGATACATTTATTTTCTGAAAATGGCCTCTATAGCCTGTGTATCTTTGCAACAATACAAACGATAATTTCATTAACTATTAATCTAATATCTCTTCATCAGCTTGTGTGAGTTACATTTATCTGCTGAAAAATGGCTCTATAGGTACGGGTAATAAATCTTGTATTTTACTATCTTTACAAGCGCACAAACACACAAATAACTACATCACTAACTATTTATCTAATATCTCCTTGATCAGCTAGTATGAGATACATATATCTGCTAAAAAAATGGCCTCTGTATATACAGGTACGTCCTGCATATTACTATATTTTCAACGCTACAAACACACAAACGATTACTTCACTAACTATTTCATCACCGGTAAGTGTTTACGTGAAATCATTGCTCACATATTTGCACGCAAAATATGTGCGCAATCGCGATTCCATCCAACTGAACCACCTCCACAAATATTGGAGAAGCCGAGAGCAACTGGCAGTGAAATCGGTTCGTTCACCTTGGATAAATCTCATGGGTAAATATTTATGTCCGTTTGCGATCATTAGGACCTGAATTTATGCTGCGACGGTGCGCAGGTGGGGGCTGGGGAGAGCACGGATCTTGAGGAAGTGACGACTGCTGCTGGAATTTTCATTGGATGTTATTGGAGAATCTGGCTATTGCATTCCAACGTCCCGTTGACAGCAATTACATTCGGAGAATATATTTTTCTGACGGTGAATTCCTAGAAAGGGTTTATTGGATTTCTTAGCGCAGAGACGAGAATAATCTGAATAAAATTATTGTTTCAACATTTCTAAATACTTTTTATACAGTTTAAACATAGGTCGGGCGCAATGAGTTCATTAGGTACTTTCTATAAAATACGCCGAATTTAACCATAGAAACCTTTACTTATTTTTCAGATCATCTTTTTATTAAGAAAAATTTAATTTTTAAGATTCTTAACCCTTAATAGATAGTGAAACAATTGTGTATAGTTCAACCTCGGTTAACCGAACTAAAGGCGGAAACCATTTCGGATAACGATTTTGTCGGTTAAGCCATGAACATCTATTACTGTTTTGTATCGAATTACAGTATATAATTCTGAAATGTTTTGAGGGGAAAACGAAATCAATGCTTTCTTTGTATAGGCTACACCTATGTTCTTTATTAAAATTAACCGGCGAGTTCGTGTGCACCTCACAGGCACAGATAAACAATATCGTTATTAATATTATTAATACCCATTAATTTTAATTTTAGCATTCTGAAATTAATCCCTGACCTTCTGAATAGGCTTAAGGGGATATCATTGCGAAAAGTCTCGCCATCGCTATTATTTCCGTGCAGTTGCGTGTTTTTTACTTTCTCGTATACGAAGTATACAAAGAGAAAGTATTGTAATCGTCAAAAAATTCGAACTCGAGATTTTGACGGATCTCCACGTTTTAGATCTTCCCCGAGTCCGAAAAACACAATTTTGGAATTATGTCTGTCTGTGTGTGTGTCTGTGTGTGTGTCTGTGTCTGTATGTGTGTCTGTGTGTGTGTCTGTGAACACGATAACTCGAAAACTATTAGAGCTACGGGGATGAAATTTGGTATGTGGTCTTTAAACATAATTTGTAGGTTTCTATCAAATTTTGGACAAAATCCGTCAACGGGAAGTCTGTCTGTCTGTATGTTCGGGGTCATGCGAACGCTATAACTCAAAAACTTGAAAAGCCAGATGGATAAAATTTTATACACAGTTTTATCGCCATGAATGTAGGTACGTATAAAATTTTGGGCCAAGTCCGTCAAAGGGTTGACTGTCTGTCGGTCTGTATAATCGAATACTTGTTCAGTTTTGAAACTAACTCCCTGCGCATGCCTACTAGTGGCAATGCCTGTGCAAGGAAGGGACGCTCCGAAACTTGGTAGTTTGCCAAAAACAAATTCTGGAGTGATTTTGTAAGGAAGCAAACATTTAGGGAGTCTCGCCAGGTCCTGTTGCGCAAAAGAATGAGCAGAGGATTTGAATTTGTTTTGATCCTTCAAACCACGCTTGGTTCCAACTTTGGTTTACTTGCGACGGAAGTTTATTTGACGCCTTTTATTATTCTAGTTTTCTCTACATGTGTTAGGAGTATACGAGAAAGTTTAGGGGAGACCACTCCCGCTGGTTACTTTCTCGTATACGAAGTATACAAAGAGAAAGTTTTGTAATCGTCAAAAAATTCGAACTCGAGATTTTAACGAATCTCCACGTTTTAGACCTCCCTGAGTCCGAAAAACACAATTTTGGAATTATGTCTGTCTGTCTGTGAACACGATAACTCGAAAACTATTAGAGCTACGGGGATGAAATTTGGTATGTGGTCTTTAAACATTATTTGTAGATTTCTATCAAATTTTGGACAAAATCCGTCAAAAGGAAGTCTGTCTGTCTGTATGTCCGAAGTCATGTGAACACTATAACTCAAAAACTTGAATAGCTAGATGGATAAAATTTGGTACACATTTTTATCGTTATGAATGTAGGTCCGTATAAAATTTTGGACCAAACCCGTCAACGGGTTGACTGTCTGTCGGTCTGTATAATCGCATACTTGTATCTCATAAGCCCTTTGACTTAGATAAATAAAGCTTGATATCGCGGATGCTAACATTAATTATAGATCTGTGCCCAATTTTCATCTCAATCGGTTAAAAAACAGGTGTTCTAATTGCATATTTAATTCAAAATGCACATTACGACTGTGTGTTGGCGAGCGTTTCGCTTATTTTACTTAAGTGAGTATGGCTGGCGTTTGACCTTGGCGGAAATTGTAGCGAGCCGCAAGCACGCGCTTCGGAAATTATGGCAATCCCCAAAACGAAACTTTGTTTTGACCACAGAGAAGAAGAATCAGAGGTCTCACTCCCATAGACCCTAATGGCAACTTTTTTAACATTGAACTACGCCCCTCATCGCGTAAGACTACGAACTAACCATAGAATACGCTCAGTTGCAGACGTCACCGCGACGCAAACTGGGAAACGAAAACCAACACATGCCTATGTCAACAATGTGAAATTAATTACGTTCAAAGTATTTCCTCAACCTCGTTTTTCGAGAGATTATTAAATT
>BGPR01004451.1:90067-106832 GCA_013235015.1 Araneus ventricosus | reverse complement strand
CCTTCGATTCTGCAAAAAAGTAAAAACGGCGACTCATATTCGAATCCCTCTCTTGAAGAATGGAACTGTTTACCTTCGCTGAAGGGACTCTAAATTTAGAGCATTATTGAAATGGAGAGCGACCGGCAAAGGAGGAAAGAAAGAGTTCTGTGTGGATTTATTATTTTCTTTTTCCCTTCATCAGGATACAGTTTGTGTAACGAGCCGCTGTTTGTATTGTCTCGACTGGTAAATGAGCGCGTGTGGTCTTTGCAAGACCGGAATGAAGTTGTAATGACTTTCTTTAATGATGGTTAAAGAACGAAGTCGTTTTCTTTCGCTAATTTTCCCGCTTGGTTAAGAATTTATTCAGAGCAGCGTGCGTGTGATTGTGCATGGAGATTATGACTATTTATTTCTGCTCTAGAAACTAGCATTATCTTCACAAATGCAATAAGAAAAACAGGGAAGACTCAATTTAAAATTAAAAAAGTGTACCTTTATTAACAGTTATAATTGATAAAATTTAACGAAAATTAAATTAAATATTAATAGAAATTGAATTAAAAATTAATTAAAATTCTTTTGCATTATACAGAAAGGCGCATATGCAGCCGCTTCTGATAGAATACAAGAAACAAAATTAGAACTTCAAAAATTAAGTTAAAAATTATAAAAAAATAAACATTAATAAAACCTTAATAAAAATGACAACAATACACCTTTTATGCGCGCTAACGCAGCAGCATTAAGTGATTTCATCATCAGAATATTCCAAGAATTTTATAAACAGAAATAAACGTATTAACAAACAGAAATTATCAAATAATTAAAACACAAAAAAGAAAATTAGAAAGGAAAATACAATTAGAATGAAAGCAAAATGGAAGAAAATTGGAAAAGAACTAAAATGGCGATTCTTCCTCAGAGGCCACACGCCATTGTAGCTCTAAAACAGGACAAAAATTTTCTGAATAAAGGAATGACCACTAGTCAAAAATTATTCCTTAATGTGGCCTGAATTTTGTCCAACATCTGAAAATAGGATAAAAGGAAAAAAGAAAAACTTAACAGATACCTTTACAACAGAAACAATAATGAGACAGAAACCAAAATGCAAAAAGTCACCCTCTTTCAAAACAGACGCTCTAGACAAGGAAAGCCAAATAACATCTAGAAGCAAGCCCCTAGAACCATTTATGTAGAACAATTCGAACTATTCTCCAGAAGAACAGAAATTCTTAAAACTATTTTTTAATAATTTATTAACTTTTGGGAAATAACCAGGATATCCGACCTTTATTAAAGTTCAGTATTGCATGTCTTTCGGTTCTCTAAGGTAAATGCTGTCAACCTGTACTGAAGCACGTTTTCATATTGTTTCGATAGAATTGCTTTAATTCATTTTATATTGGATGCCAAATGTGGGATGCACGGCGGTGGCTCTAAACTTCCCGCTTGAACTTTTGGAGCAATTCTTGAGTTTGCGAGCAGTATGGGTTTTGTCATGCAAAAGGATGACACAATCACTCAACATGCCAGAGCGTTTGCGTTGGATGGCTTCACGATGGCACAGTGGCGATTTCCTTTTTTCCGAAATTGAAGAAACACTTATCTGGGACAAGGTTCTCTACAGAGAGTGACGTGAAAACAGCTGCTGAGAACTGGCTCAATGGGCAGGGACGTGATTTCTACCAAGCCGTGTTAAACAAGTTGGTCCTGCGTTCAGATAAATGCCTAAATAGATTTGGTTATTATGTGAAAAAGTGATCGGTAAGTATGCCTTTTAATTCCCTTTTGTATTTTCTGTCTAATGTTAATAAATAATTTTTCATTACTTTTGTAAACTTTTTTGGATCCATCTTCGTGTTTGTGTTGCACATGATGTAGCAATAAAAGTATTGAAATGTGAATGATTTAGATAGCATCGAATTCATTTGCAATTCAATTATTCAATTAACAATTCAAATTATTTCAATTAGCGTTTAAATTATTTTTAATTTTCAAATTAATCTAATTATTAATTTAAGTTTTGCAATAAATCAACGCTCGTACAATAAATGTTTTAGCAGTAAGATGTTTCATTGTAGTTTTCTTATTATAAAAGTGTTGGCCTCGCTTAATTTCTGCCACATCTGTTACAAAAATGAGATTTTTCGAAAGAGACTAACACTATTCGATCTAAATCTAAAAGTCGGATTTTGTAAATGCTGGTTCAGTCCTTTCAGAGATTTGTGAATTTCTGATGTCACCAGATATATCCAGTGAACAATAGAAACAATAAAATAAGTACCAAAGACGCCTTTCCGGAGTAGAGGTCATTCATGCTCACGTGATACATGAGAGACGCGCTCAAATTTTATTTTGGTATCCATCGGGGGTGGTACCAATGAGAAGTCCGGGTGCCAGGCCCCCTCTGTAAGGGAGGCTGTACACCCCGTCGGGCCAGATTTTTGTACCCCGTTCACACAATGGGTTATTCAACTAATAGATAAATAAAGATATGGCGAAAATTTGAGAAGGTCACCAATACACCCCTCCCCTCGTAACAAACGCCGCTCCATGTCCCTCTGCCTGATGCCATTACGGCAACTGAACAAGTTGGATGGACAACCCCTCCCTTTGTGCAGTAGGACATTCCCCTCGTTAGGCAGACCGTGCCCCTCGTTGGGCAGGCCGTTCCCCCCCCCCGTAGAGCGGGCTCTAGCGCCACTCCTGGTATCCATTGTGTATCTCGTAGGAAGAAAAAAGACGTGACGTCTCAGCAGAGAATAATGCACTTTAGATGATAAACACAGTGATGTTTGTCATGTGACTGTGACGTCAGAGGAACCGATTTAATTTTGCTGGGAGAAAGAGTTTGGAGAAGCTCAGTTTCCTGTTTTGAATATACAGTGTCAGTTTTTATTAACTTACAACGTTGAAATGAAATAATTTCTCAGAGCACCACAATATGTCACTACGAATGCGTGCAATGAGAAAGGAATGAAATAAAATTGTCTCCTCTTCTTTACAAAACGCCTTCCAAATCGTAATATTCAACTGAACATAGCATTTTTATTATTAAAAATTGGAACTTGTGTAGCGAACATGCACTCTTTCTACTGTAGTGGTTTTCAATACTCAAAAACCAACCTATAACCTTAACAGTGAGTTTAGAAAGCGGGTAATGGCCTATCAATACCCAAATCGTTATTCTGATGTACTGCATTGGCCACCTTATTTACCAGATATTAATCCATGTGATTTCTATCTTTGGTGTCATTAGAAATATTTCGCTTACAAAAAAGAACCCTAAAGGCCTTATTGACCTCAAAAGTGCCATACCTGACTAATTTTCAAGAAAGTTTTACGGAAAGGAATTCTTGAATTTGTATATGACACTTTTTTGGCTAGGTTACGTTAATGTGTTACTTCCAAAGGTTTTCTCTTTGAAATATTATCCATTAAATTTATTTCCATGATAAAAAGCTCATAGTACGATCTACAACAATTCAAAAGTCATTTCGGTTCAAAATTGTAGCTTAATTAAAACTAACACTGTATGATTATCATAAATTGGATTGATGTATGGATTGACGAATGATGAGAAGACTGGTGAAAGTAGAGTTCCAAATCTGTAAACATTCATCATAGTTTGGTGGTAGCAACAAATGATAATGTCCCCTCAGACATCATCGATCCCATTCACTAAACGCCATGTTTTCACGTGATGACAGTCAAACATGCTACACAGAGTTAGAATCTAAATAATTCATAGACGAAGGCTGTCATTGGAAGATGGGTGAAATCTGAAGAAGAACTCGAAGCGACATCCCTCCCGAGACGGCAATTGATCACGCCATGTTTCGTGTCCACCGTACAATTGATTGGTTCATGTTGACCGCATGCAACCGACTGGAATGGGATATCAGAAACATTCGACCTAACTAGTTTGTAATTGGTGCTATTTTCTTCTTACAAGCAGAACTCAATAATACAGCGTTGATAAGAAAATGAGTGTTTAAAAAATGTGTTTTTTAAAGGTATTTCTGTAGATATGGAATTCCCATAAATCAGGGCTGACGGTTTTTCTAATTTTGTGGTCACAGTAAATGCATTAATTCTTAAAAGCATATTGAGTAGATTTCTTTTTTAAGTTCTTTTATTTTCTCTTTAAAAATCAAAACATCGAATTTTTGGAAGTATATCGTGTACTGACTCCCCTTTAAAATAAAAGTACGTCGATTCGAGGAATAGAAGATCATATCAACATTCATTTTACGTTTCTAACGAAATATGTTTATGAGACAGAGTTCGTTTTCGCTTTAAACAACTTCTGACCAAGTATGTGTGGCATAGGAAATACTGCTATAAAATAGAAACCAACCCTCAAAGACTAATTTTTCAATTATCCTAAGAAAATATTTACTTAATTGCGAAATAAGATTCTTGGTCGGGAAAAATTAATCCTATTTTCCAGTGGTGAAAATCAGTCATCATCAGTCATCCATTGATATTCGTCTACTTTTTACTTCCTCGTATACGAAGTATACAAAGAGAAAGTATTGTAATCGTCAAAAAATTCGAACTCGAGATTTTGACGAATCTCCACGTTTTAAACCTCCCCGAGTCCGAAAAACACAATTTTGGAATTATGTCTGTCTGTGTGTGAACACGATAACTCGAAAACTATTAGAGCTACGGAGCTGAAATTTGGTATGTGATCTTTAAACATAATTTGTAGGTTTCTATCAAATTTTGGACAAAATCCGTCAAAGGGAAGTCTGTCTGTTTGTATGTCCGCTGTCACGTGAACACTATAACTCAAAAACTTGAATAGCTAGATGGATAAAATTTGGTACACAGTTTTATCGTCATGAGTGTAGGTCCGTATAAAATTTTGGGCCAAATCAGTCAAAGGGTTGACTGTCTGTCGGTGCATAATTTAGTTTTGAAAAGAATCCGTTATCTCCACGCGCATGCGTACTGGAAGCAATCTTCTGTGCACGCGAAAGCTATGGAGCGAATTATGTCAGTTTGTCCTTGAGTCCCTCAAGAGCGGAAAATCGGTACGCATCTCTTTGAATTTGATTCTTTACCTAGATATTTTTCAAACACTATAATGAAAAACCTTCTGATTGTCATTGGACTCTGGGTAACCATAGGTTTGAATTTTTTTAGCCACGCGGGGAAGGGGAAACGGCACCTTTTGGGGAAGTATACTAGAAAGTTTAGGGGAGAACACTCCCGCTGGTTGAGGTTAGCAAATAACGCATCATTTGTTGCCAATGGAGTTAAAATCTGCAATGAGAAGACCACTGGCTTTAAAGCATCAAAACTCATTAAAAGAAACAATTTCGAGTAATTACAAAGTAGCGTGGATTATTTTTGTACTTCTAGAATTAATTTAAGTTTTTGAAGTGTGATTTTGTGCTTAAAGTAATACTTTTTAAAAGAGCAATGGAATACCAATTCTTTTCAAGTTTCATTTGAACATATCCTTGTCAAAACATCTCTCCCTTAAAAGCAAGAAACTGCTGTAAATGCATTATAAATAAAGCGACCAACTTTTTTCCAATGAGAAGGAGGATACAAATGGATTGAAGGAAAAAATATCGTAAATAAAAGAAACATTTTATTCATAGCAACAGTAACAACTACAACAACAACAACAATAATAATAATAATGATGATGATGATGATGGTATTAATAATAAAAAAATAATGATGATGATGATGGTAATATTAATAATAATAATAATAATAATGATAATGATGGTAATAATAATAATGATGATGATAATAATAATAATAATAATAATAATAATAATAATAATAATAATAATAATAATAATAATAATAATAATAATAATAATAATAATAATAATAATAATGATGATGATGATACACTATTAATATAATATGATAAATATATAATAAAAACATTTATAACATTTTACATTGTAATTTATGCTTACATGGCTATTAATTTATTTAAATGAGCAATTTTCTATGGAATGAATATTTTTTGACAATATATCATCTTCTAATAATATATTGAAATATCTGAACAAGAGCTGATCGATTCGGCATCGATCGGATATTTACATATTAATCTTCAAATATAGAGAAGGAGGATACTTTTCGAGAGAAAAAAAGAACGTACAGAAGAAGCACTGTCCTCAGTAATGGAGGACGACTGGTTACCTTAAAATAAAGGACTTTCAGAAGTATGAATTTTAAATACTTTTAATGTGGACGGTAAGCGTGTTATAAAAGGGCCGACAGTACTTAGTTAATCATCTCCGTGTTTCTAGTGCACGGAAAAAAAATAGCCAATTCGAAATTTTTCACTTAAAAATAGATCTTTGGGTCTATTTAAGAAGGAAAATTGAATGGCGAGTCCTCCAAAAAAATAACTGACTATCAAGAACTGTATCTGCAAAAAGGGATAATAATAATAATAGATGCAATACAATTTAGGTAAAGAAATCTTAGGTAGCTTTTCAACTATTAAACAGTCTTAATTTCGTTATTACAATTCAATTCCAAATTTATAATAAGCAATTAGTTTTATTTCTTATTATGTACAGTAAACATTGCCATTTAAAGCACCCGCAACATTTAAGCTATAATCTTTTAATTCGTTCAGAACGTAAGGTGCCTGCTTAGAGATCAGTTGCTTTGAAAGCGATCTTCATTTGGTCTGGCGTCTGCAATTTTAACCTTCAGTCGGGAGCAATACAAATGCTAACACGTTCGGGCTCGACTCATCTGTGAGATCAAAAGCTAACTTTTTGCCTAGCCTTAAGGAAAAGCTTATCAAACTGAACTATTCGGTCATACAAAGCTATATTTGCGCTTTTATATAACTTTTTTTTTATATTTCCTTGCAGTTTTAACAAACAGAATGTCCAGGAAATCAGGAGGGAGTTGACGCTTGTTTTCCCGCAAGGTTCTTTAGCTATGACAACTGTTGTAGTTGAGAACCTGAAATAATTCGACAGTTTTGAAACAATATATTCGAAACAACGATCAATATCATTTAATTAGGGGCTGCGACGTAGGTATAAGAATTTTTATAAGTAAATAGAAATGAAATATTGAGAAAAATTTGGGAATTCAAAAATACAAACGTAATCGTCTACCAGATTAACGTGCCCCTCACGTACATCAAAAGAGCACTAAAGGAGAAAAAACACGATACCCTAGTGTGAGAGATTGGGAGTCAGAAAGCTACTTTACTTTAAGCTACGGCGCATCCCTGACTCCAGAGATAAAACTTTCCGGTTTGCAGTTTGGATGGGTGTGCGTAGAAACATTATTGAACGAAAAAAGATTACAGACAGTGTTTAAACATGGACGAAATAGTCAGGAAGCTACTACAGGCCCCACACCTTTCTCGTTAAAAACCCGCACTTAATGGCCAAAATAAATATAGGTGCTACATCTCACAGATTCGGTGCACCCGACTGAAGGTTAAACATTTTCATGTAATAACTCATCCATCTTTTAGTCACAATATCTAATAGATACGCAAGCAGTCTGCATCTCTTAGCCGTTTTCAACGCATTGTAATTTGAATTTTCCTTACAGAATACTCATTTACATTCTCATTAGGATTAATTATTATAGTTACTTATATAGGAAAAATAATCAGAACAGGATGAATTAAACATAGAAAGTCACAATATCTAATAGATACGCATGCAGTCTTCATCTCTTAGTCGTTTTCAACGCATTGTAATTTGAATTATCCTTACAGAATACTCATTTACATTCTCATTAGGATCAATTATTATAGTTACTTATATAGGAAAAATAATCAGAACAGGATGAATTAAACATAGAAAGTCACAATATCTAATAGATACGCATGCAGTCTTCATCTCTTAGTCGTTTTCAACGCATTGTAATTTGAATTATCCTTACAGAATACTCATTTACATTCTCATGAGGATCAATTATTATAGTTACTTATATAGGAAAAATTATCAAAACAGGATGAATTAAACATAGAAAGTCACAATATCTAATAGATACGCATGCAGTTTGCATCCCTCAGCCGTTTTTAATGCATTGTAATTTGAATTTTCCTTACAGAATACTCATTTACATTCTCATGAGGATCAATTATTATAGTTACTAATAAAGGAAAAATGATCAAAAGCGGATGAACTTAAGAGAGAATATCTTTCATAACCCCGAGATACATTGCGACCGTTTAAGGATGCAAATGACTGCGACTAACGGAGTGTTAATATACAAAGAATGTGTATTGAAACAAAGAACTACTGCATCAGTACTGCGGAATAATCTTCAGAAGCTTGAATACTGAGGATTCATTTCACCTGAATATTTTCCCGCTTATTCGAATATTTTATGTTGGGCAATATTTTTTCAGTGCGAACGCCTGTACTTTTGAAATATGAAAAGGCAATTTTGGACTCCATCCAATTTATTTAGCTTTTCAATAAGAATAGTATTTCCTATCATGGCCACCATAGTTGTATGGCCGAAAGGAAACAACTGTTCAGACTTTTAAATAATTTATCATTAATACCACACTAGTAGTTCTGTAAACAGTAGACCTCTCGTCTGAAAATACAAATATCTAATATCTGATACTCATCTTAGTCATTAAAGTATTTTTTAATGCGAATTATTTACACAATCCTCTGTTGTTAACGGTATTCACAAAATTATATTAAATATCTGCTTTTATCAATATTCACAAAATTACAATTAAATGTCTGCTTTTATTAGTATTCACAAAATTACAATTAAATGTCTGCTTTTATTAGTATTCACAAAATTACAATTAAATGTCTCACCATTACCAAAATGGCTCTAATGTCTTAATGGTGCTAAACTGGCCATTAACTCGACAAACATTGAAAGCATTAAAACGACTACTATTTTGAAATGGAATCAACAAATTAAAAGCCTCACACACATGTCGTTTTTAATGACTGCAAGGAACGTTCAAATTAAATTCGAAGAAAATCGAACAAAGCTTTTGGTCGTGACTGAGTAACAAACAAATTTACAGACAGACTAAATACCGAAAGGCGGAGTAGAAACAGAAACTCGCTGATCTCGGTCAAATATCAAATACTGCCACATATTTAAAAGCTTTAGAAGGAACATTTAAAGAAAAGTAAATAAGTGCTGAAATTCGAAGAATAGCTGTTGAAATATACATATTTCCTAAGAAAGTTATTTTCAAATTCAATAAATAAAGATAAAAAAGGAATTCAGCCTTAATTCAAGTTTGAAATGTTCAGCATTAATTATATTCTCCAAAATCAAAGCAAATATACTTAACGGCATACATACACACATTATACATTCAAAAAGTGATTGGAAGGAAAAATCACGTGCTATGCAAAATATCAAAATCGAAAACACTCCGAATTCGCATCGATGGCGTTTTTCAAGTCCCGAAATCAGAAAATATTTTTGTTAATAAATTAATCAGTAATTCCAAAAATTCATTTCTATGGATGGGAATCTGACGAAACACGCAATCTTGCGTTTCGCAGAAGTCTGTTTGATAAAAATGAGAGAAATATAAATATTAATGAAGGAATCTAATATTCAGAATAAAGGAAATTGCGCTATTCAGGTGAAATAACGCATTTTTGCAGAATATCAAACTCGCAACATTGAAAAGGAGTTTCAGACGTTAATTTTTCTATGTACTTCAAGATGCTAATTTCTTGAAAATATACTTGATAAAAATCTATCAACACAGAAAAATTTGAAATTCAAATCAAGTTCTTTCTACACACATATGATGCTTTTTATTAAACTACTAGATTTCTCAACTTTTAGAGCGGAATAAATCACTTCATATTTGATGTTATTCAAGATTACTTCCAAAGAATTTTTTTTGGTTTAAATAAATAATGAGTAGAAGGAGAAAACATATCTAATTACATGAAATAATTTTAAAATCATTTGCTAAGAAATGTAAATATCGCTCAAGAAATACTCAACATTTTTGGCAAAAAGAGTTGGAATAATAAAGAGTATATCTCGAAATCGATTTGAACAGGTCTGACATTTGTATAATTAAAAGTAAGTATTAAGATTTTGACTTCAGAGAAATATTTAAATTATGCACTATTTCAACAACTTGGGATGCAATGTTTTTTCATTATCTTTTTTTTACAATGATAAAACTGAACATGGTAACGGCATGATTTACTATCCTATGCTATTGGTTTAAAGCTATACCTACTAAACAAGAACTGTGAATACAAGTCAAAATTAGTAAAAAAAATGCCTCAAGTTAAGGTAATATAAAAATGAATGTTTCGTATCATAAAATAAAACAAAATTGTTCATCTCTTATTCTGTTTCACCTGTTTCTGTGTTAAGATGGCTTCGTTTAATACTTTTTTACTTAGTCCTTGGGATTTTCGAAGACATGCTTGTTATTGAATTATTTGACATTCAAGATATACAATACATCTTCACGATGCAAACTCGAGGGATGGAACTAATAATATAAGTTACTGCTAGAAGCATGCAATAGCTTCTCTGACTGGGCAATTCTTCAGTCTCGTTTTTTTGTTTGCTGCATCTTAAATGGGAAATAGAAGAGGATTAATTTGATTTCCATTAGTAATTAAGACCTTTCTTTTCATCTATAGAAAAAGCAATAATTGGTTCAAGTAGCAGACATAAAATTATATCTTTTGATATTTTAGTATTTAAAAGCAATTTCGAGTATCTATCGTATTCTTCACAAGAAAAACAACTTGCTAACAATAAGAAGGTTATTGAAAAAGATTGGGTTTACTCATTTACTGTCTCAACTACAGAAACATTTCCTCTCAGCTAAGAATTATCTTCCCATATTTATGTAAACTCAACTTTATTAATATATTTATAATAACTGTTATCATCATCATTGCTTCTTCCTTCCCATTCTCATTCAAATTTTCAGGCATCTGAAGACTTCTAGGTACATTGGTATGGGATGATGTTCTGTATGCTAGTTACAAAAATACGAATGCATAATATAAACGCATTTTCAAATTCGTTAAATCAGCCACGCATTTTGTGTAGTAAATAGCAAACCTTTTTACTTTCTCGTATACGAAGCACACAAAGAGAAAGTATTGTAATCGTCAAAAAATTCGAACTCGAGATTTTGACGAACCTCCGCGTTTTAGACCTCCCTGAGTCCGAAAACCACAATTTTGGAATTATGTCTGTCTGTCTGTGAACACGATAACTCGAAAACTATTAGAGCTACGGGGATGAAATTTGGTATGTGGTCTTTAAACGTAATTTGTAGGTTTTTATCAAATTTTGGACAAATTCCGCCTAAGGGAAGTTTGTCTGTCTACTTTCATGTGATCACTATAACTCAAAACCTTGCATAGCTATATGGGTAAAATTTGCTACACAGTTTTATCATCATGAATGTAGGTCCGTATAAAATTTTGGGCCAAATCCGTCAACGGGTTGACTGTCTGTCGGTCTGTATAATCGCATACTTGTGTCTCATAAGCCCTTTGGCTTAGATAAATAAAACTTGATATCGCGATGCTAACATTAATTATAGATCCGTGCGCAATTTTCATCTCAATCGGTTAGAAAACAGGTTTTCAAATTGTATATTTAGTTCAAAATGCACATTACGACTGTGTGTTGGCGAGCGTTTCGCTTATTTTACTTAAGTGAGTATGGTTGGCGTTTGACCTTGGCGGAAATTGTAGGGAGCCGCAAACATGCGTTTCGGAAATTATGGCAATCCCGAAAACGAAACTTCTTTTTGACATTCTCCAGATGGACTCCTGTGATTAACCAGAGGTGTATTGAAATGTTATGCGATATCTATAGTAAGATTTCGCACTCAAAAACGTTAAATAAAGTTGTGGTACCTCAGCGCGCGTAAAAATTGCGAACATACGCAATTTTTTTTCAAAATATTAAGTTTTTTGGAATTCATAAATTTTTTATGTTTTATTGTAAATCCCCATTCATAATTTTTTTTTTCAAAATAACCAGGACTTGGGTAAATACCCCAAAAATATTTATCTACCAACTGGGTGTTTACCCAACCCACATTACTGGTCGTATGCGAGAAAGTTTCGGGGAGGTCACTCCCGCTGGTTTCAAACGCTTAGGTAAAAAGGACAATTATTCCTCTTTCTTCAATGATTTGCAATGCCTGCGAATGCTTTAAGCAAAAGAAATTAATAAGATATTATTAGGCATTCTTCGCTTCCTCTCACAATGATTTAAAATCTATAGTTTTAAAAAACTGAAATTAATTTACCGGTACTGTTGATAGAAAAGAAGCAAAAAAATAATATTTCTGCGGATGATCAAGTTAAAAATAGCATAACGTTCACATTAGGTTGCAATTTCCACATCAATTTCCTGCTAGCCCAGTGGATCTCATGAAAACTAACTGAAATCGTTAGTTTAGAATTACAGAAAATGTACCAAACTAATGAAGATCATTTTGCTTTATTGTTTACCTTCGGAACCTTACATTTTTCTTGATGTTTAGAATAATTATCGCAGTCAATACTGTTTTCTAGACACATACAGCGAATAGTTTACATCAGAAATAAATAAAAGCAAGAAGTATTTTAAAGCAAATATATATTATTTAAAGATTAGGATAAGGAAGTACATGCAGATATTTATAAAGCGAATCAATGCGTAACTGAAATCGTTAGTTTAGAATTACAGAAAATGTACCAAACTAATGAAGATCAGTTTGCTCTACTGTTTACCTTCGGAACCTTACATTTTTCTTAAAGTTTAGATTAAGTATTTCAATCAATACTGTTTTCTAGACACATACAGTAAATAGTTTACATCAGAAGTAAATAAAAGCAAGAAGTATTTTAAAGCAAATAAATATTATTTAAATATTAGGATAAAGAAGTACATGCAGATATTTATAAAACGAATCAATGCCTAACTGAAATCGTTTGTTTAGAATTACAGAAAATGTGCCAAACTAATGAAGATCAGTTTACTCTACTGTTTACCTTCGGAACCTTACATTTTTCTTAAAGTTTAGATTAAGTATTTCAATCAATACTGTTTTCTAGACACATACAGTAAATAGTTTACATAAGAAGTAAATAAAAGCAAGAAGTATTTTAAAGCAAATAAATATTATTTAAATATTAGGATAAGGAAGTACATGCAGATATTTATAAAGCGAATCAATGCCTAACTGAAATCGTTAGTTTAGAATTACAGAAAATGTACCAAACTAATGAAGATCAGTTTGCTTTATTATTTACCTTCGGAACCTTACATTTTTCTTAATGTTTAGATTAATTATCTCAGTCAATACTGTTTTCTAGACACATACAGCGAATAGTTTACATCAGAAATAAATAAAAGCAAGAAGTATTTTAAAGCAAATATATATTATTTAAAGATTAGGATAAGGAAGTACATGCAGATATTTATAAAGCGAATTCAATGCTTTCCAATTTCCGCTGCGAAAATGGATTTGTAACATAGTTAGAGGTGAAGTGGACATCAGAAACATTAATTTAGAGTTTATTGGTAAATTCAGAGGAATAAATGTGCCTTGAGGATTAATGGTCATCGCGTTATAGAATTTCCCTCCAAACCTCTTTTTTTCAACTTCAACCATCTGGAATCATTTTTATCGCCTAATATGGAAGTTTTGTTAGTGGAAGATCCATCTAATCGAAATTCGCGTTCGTGTGAGAAATGAAGGGTTCAGAATTAAAATGGATCAAGTTTTGTCCATTTTGCACTAAAATTGCCATGGTAGTGTTGAAATGTTATATTTTCTGTTCCAGAATGTAAGATTCAAGTCCACAGTTCAGTTTGTGTGCACCAGGCAGCAAAAACAATTAGAAGTCCAGTGTTGTTTTAAGAGCAGCTAATCAACTTTGAGAGCTGTTTTATCAGCAATGACTCTCATGGACTTGAACCTTTTTAACTCTTAACAACACTCCAAATGTAAAATTTAATAATGTCATGAAAACATCTAGTGAAGCTTCAGTCCATATGATACATTGCTTTTCCATTTAGTAAGTATCTAGTGCTTGCATTCCTAAAATTGGATTTCGAATACAATAGCTTTTTTCAGCAATTAGCTCATCAAAACCCAATAATTTGACTGGTGAAATGTCAAAGATATAAATGAATAAAAATGTCAAAGACTTTCCATAATTCTAAGACAAAATGTCGCTGTGACTTAAAAAGCAGTTTTCGAAAAACGAACCAATGGGTCAGTGTCGTTGAAAGAGTAAAAATAGTTGACATGTTAATACTGATAGGAAACGCACTAAATAGTTTTTGGACATTTCTGATTGGGTCCGGAAAATATAATAATAGAAACCAGGCTAACCTAAAGTCTGCGTCTTGTAATCTAAAGTAGTTGCTCAAATTCTTCATTACTTGACCGTTTATTGACCGAATCCAGATTCAGGTTAATTTTTAATTACATTTTTGCATATTTCACCTTCTAATGCTTTAGTTTCAAGATATCAATCATTAAAATATGAATAAAAAATTTTTATATTTGTGTTTATAATGCAATGCTTTGGCAACCTCTGATTAAGCTCATTACACTAGACATAGAAATGAAAGACAGTGATGATCAGTCTGAATAATAAGCAAAGCATTGCAAAAAATATTTTTATAACTAAGAACAGATATGAATTTAATTGAAAATTTATGAATTTAAATGAATAAAAAATATATTTTGTACAAAAAAGTGCAAAAACTGAAACTTTATAACGGTACACTATGCTGCTCTGATAAGTTAAAAGGCCCTAACTCCAACTTTTTTCGAAATGCTTTTTTGTATCATTTCCGAATCGGTCTAAAAAAGTATACCTTTTCCATGATATTAGAAAGACCTAAATCCAATACAGTGATGATTATATTGAAATTTATATTGACTCTAACTCCAGTTTGAGGTCGTTTTCGATAAAAGAAGGCCCTATGTAACAAACAAATACTACTTGGAGTTAGGGCCTTTTAACTTATCAGGGCAGTATGGCACTCTGGGAAGTAGCAATACCCTTTTTTGTGCTTATTGCGCCGTAATCTTGTATTTTCTCCAAGTTATGCATATTTACCCTAGTTGTCACAATTACGCATATTTACCCTAGTTGTTACAATTACGCATATTTACCCTAGTTGTTACAATTACGCATATTTACCCTATTTGTTACAATTAGGCAGTGACTATCACTTTTCAGCTGCGATATACAGCCGGTAACTTTTGGTCATGTTTGAGATCCGGCCTTTTTTGTTCCAATTCCGATGCTTTCACCTTCCCTATAACATATCACTCACCGGTTCAATTCCAGTCAAAATTACTTTAGTTATCGTATTCACAAGATAACATGGACGAAGCTTTATGCATATACAGTGAAACCTCGCTTAACCAGAATAATTCGTCCCAGAAACTTACTCGTAATGCGAAACGCTCGTTAAGAAAAACAATTTTTTCCATATAAATTAATATAAAATACTGTTACAAAGCTATGAAGTCGTTTCCTTGAGATGTTAATGTTGGCGACAAATTTGCGACCTTAGGGAATTTTCGAGAAGGACCTCGAACTTTCAACCTATTTCTACTGATTTCATAAACTATCTAGAGATTACGTCACTTCCTACGTAATGAAGTCACTTCCTGTTGAAAAAGTATAAAAGCAAGCTCTCAATCCAAGAAGAGTCAGTTGAATTTTGATCAGCAAGCAAGCTGACGAGCTAACAAGAAACCTTTGAGCTCTGTGTTGAGATTTATTGGTAGTCCCTGTTGTGAATTTTTACTAGTGCTGTGTTAATACTTGTGATACGTTTCTTTGCTTGGAATATTTGTAAAATAAAGAGCTTTATTTTTTTAATCCTCCTTATTGGATTGCATTCACGTACAGCCACAAGACAATTTCGTTACATAATAATAAGATAATGCGTTCCTTCCGAAAAAAACTCTCAAGAATTTTAGGTATAACGTTTATATATATTCAAAGAAAACTATACACAACATTATTGAGGAGCGTGAATCATCTTTATCTGTTCTGTCGCGGAATGACCAAAGTGACCATTTATTTTCCCCTCAAAACGGGACATTTTTTTAATTTTTAGGTAATATTATGTGAATTCAAGAAAAAACATATTCCTTCAGTTTTCACTTATGAAGAAAAT
The DNA here is from genome assembly GCA_013235015.1 of Araneus ventricosus. Taxonomy (NCBI): domain Eukaryota; kingdom Metazoa; phylum Arthropoda; class Arachnida; order Araneae; family Araneidae; genus Araneus; species Araneus ventricosus. Next base: position 90,686 of record BGPR01004451.1, on the reverse strand, counting down.
AAATAATTCATGTGATCTTACATTTTTCTGAAGAACTCATTTTTGCTTCAGCATATTTGGTGTAGATTTAAAAAGAAATTAAATTCTTGGCAGGATTTCAGAAAATTAACTTTGGTAAATAGCGTTGCTTTATAAATTGCGACTTGTAATTGTGTTTTCCAGCTCGTTCACAACTTATTCATAAGAAAAAAGACCCTTTTCACGGGTGCTTTAAGGCCGGGCAGGCATGGAATATATTCAATAATTATATGAAAGTTCGTATGATTTAAATTATTGGCGTGAAAATGCTTGAACAGTTCCACCCAATGACTTTCGATTAAAATATCCCCATTGTTTCTTTCTGTCACTTCATGCGGTGTAATGTAGTTAGAACTAAATGCGAAATAGCAGACTTCTGATCAACTTACGTATATGTGGTATAGCGCATGCACCGTCATCGCCTAGCTACTAAACTTTGCGAACACAAGATTTTTTTAATTTTTTGCCTCTTTTTGTTTGAAATTGTTATAGTGGGTTGCTCTCTTTCTGAAAACGGGACAATTTGGCGTCCCGAAGCTGTAATTGGGGACATTGGGACAGACTACCAGAAAACGGGTGTTTAAAATTGGTATCGTGAGTT
>BGPR01004451.1:55332-69328 GCA_013235015.1 Araneus ventricosus | reverse complement strand
TCTAACGGCGTAGAAATAAGCTATTGGGCCACGATAAGAGTGGAAACCCTGAACATAGATTATCACCATTCAAGGTATGCATGAGACAAATCCAGAATGAAAAGTAAAAAAGTTTTGTTAAATTACAAAGGAAGCCAATACCAGGAAACAGTGTTGGCATCTGAAAGATCGAGTCTTCTAATTTCACAGAAAGTAAGCGAAAAATATGATAATGTTTCGGATAGCGATATAAATTGCTTTCTTTCATTGAATGCTTTTACAAAAAATACGAAAAATCACACAAAAAGCCAAAAAAAAAATGATAATGTTTTCTAGAAAACGTTTTGAACAAAGCTTACTTAAAAGTTATTGCAAAGATTTTTTGTTCTGAAATAAAAAAATAATAAGCGAATTTTAAATACGTTTTTTTTTTGTGTTGTGTACAAGAGACTTTTCTTTTATTTAAAAAAAATATTGAAAAATGTGAAATGATGAAAAAAGTCGATTTTTTTTCCTACGAATTTTGAAATTCTTTCAACTTTTCAACAATATCGCTCATTACAATCTTCTTAAAATCCTTAAAAGAATCCTATCATATTTTAAGTCATTAAAATGACTATAGGAAATAAGAATAAAAAAAGTTAAGAAATATTATTAACTTTTATATATATTCTTTCAATTGAAAGAAATATGTAGAAGAAATATTCTTTATATATATTCTTCTTTCAGGAAATATTCTTTATTTTGCTCAGTTTCATTAAAAATAATTCCAAATTCAGAAGGCATTTAATTATTCGTGTGACAAAAAATCGTAAAAGAATTTAAACAACGACAAAACTAATAAGGTTTTTAATGCTCAAAAAAATAAAGCTATTTATTTTAAAGCAATATAACTAATAGTCTAGAATATTATTTCTAAGAATTCTAAAAATCTTTTCATTAGCTAAAATTAAGTTCCATTTTGTCACGAAATTTTTCTTTTCATCAAAGAGCTGTCAAAAAAATTAAGTTTCTAACGCTTTTAATGTTTAATCCGTTAAAAGAATCATTGAGGGGAAAAAACCTCCAACAAAATTTTTCCTTTGGTTTTTAATCGATAGTATCTTTGTGAGAATTTTTCTATTTTATATCATTCATTTGAGAATAAAGTTTTTGAGGAAACTAGCTGAAAATAAAATAAATAGATCCTTCTTTAAAATGCCAAGCAGTATTAACTTAAGCAACTATCATGTTTTTATGCGAGCATTAAAGTTGGTGACAACAGTTTCAAAGACAGAAAATAATAAAGAAAAGAAAATTCAACGCATAGCTTAAATATTTATAATGCTTTAAAAACTTTGAAAATATACGAAAATGTTTGTTAATGATGTTATTTGTTATTTAAGGAAAAATAAATATGTCCCCTTATTCCTGAGCTATTTATACAATTCGCATCTACTTCCTACTCAATCGGTTTGGCGTACTGAATTCTGATATTTTATGTCAATACGTCTGTCTGTTTGCTTGTGCGTGTGTAAATTAGTGTTACTTAAATATCGATAGTTCAAGTATCGATAATGCAGTCGATAGTTTTCCCAGACTATCGACTGAACAATCGATAGTATCGATAGTTTTCAATCTGGCGATATTATCGATAGGTGTTCTTCCAGTCGATAGTTTAGAATCTACCGATACTATCGATAGTTCCAATCAATTGTTTCAGTCGATAGTTTTGAAACAATCGACAGTTTCACAACTATCGGCTGAAAATGCGCCTATCGATAGTATTGTCCGGCAAAACTATCGATAATATCGATAGTTTAGAGAAAGTCGATGCTATCGATTGTTTCAATCGATAGTTTTGAAACTATCGATAGTTTTGAAACTATCAACAGTTTTACAACTATCGGCTGAAAATGTGCCTATCGACAAAACTATTGATTGAATTCTATTGAACGACAAAACTATTGATAATATCGATAGTTTAGAGAAAGTCGATACTATCGATTGTTTCAGTCGATAGTTCCGAAAACCCGATACTATCGACTTGGTTTCGATATTATCGATAGTCTATCGATGTTTAAGGAATACTAGTGTAAAAACTGTTACAAAAATCGTCTGGTGGGTGTACGTGAAAGCAGTCCATTAAGCAGGACAATAAAAAAATAAATGACTCTTTATTTGACGAAGATTTCAGCAAAACATTAACGAAGCACAGGTGACAAAACTGAGCATAACTTGTATAAATAAACAACCGAGATCCCCAATAAATCTCATTTACAGCATTTTCAACAGCGCTCAAATGTCTCTCAGTTCACCAAATTCACTGCTGACCAAAGTCCAACTGACTGCTCTTCTTGGTTTGAAAGCTTACCTTTATACCTTTCCAACAGAAAGTGATGTAATCTCTAGAAGGTTCGAGACATTTCTGGCTCCTAGTAGAGATAGGACCATAGTTCAGGATTTTTCTAGAAGATTCCTTTTGTCGCCAACTTTAGTCGCCAAGGTCGCCAAAATTAGCATGCCAGGGAAACAACTTTACAACTTCGTAACAATACAAAAACTCGAAGCTGAAACAAAACGCATGAATAAAGTGACCATTTATTTTTTAACTCAAAAAGGGACATTTTTTAATTCTTAGGTAATATTATGAGAATTTAAGAAAACACATATTTCTCCAGTTTTTATTTATTAGTGAAAAGTACCGGAGTAAATATGTGTAAATAGATAATTCATGTGATCTTGCATTTTTTTTTAAGAACACATTTTTCTTTCAGTATATTTGGTGTTGATTCAAAAAAAGAATGAGATCCTTGTCAGGATTTCTTAAATTTGAATTTGGTGATTCATGTTGCTTTATAAACTGCGACTTTCAACTGTGTTTTCTAGCTCGTCCACAACTTATTCATAAGGAAAAAAAGACCCTTTCTACGGATGAATTAGTGCCAGGCAGACATAGAATATATTCAATAATTATACAAAAGTTCGTATGGTTTTAATTATTGGCGTGAAAGTCTTTGAACAGCCAACGACTTTCAGTTTCAATATTCCCAGTGTTTCATTCTGTCACTTCATGCGGTGTAATGAAGCTAGAACTAAATGCGAGAAGCAGGCTTCTGACCAACTTACGTATATGTGTGACACGTACAGAGCATGCTCCGGGCTACTAAACATTACCATCGAACTTTTTTTTTTGGCGCCATCCTGTTTAAAATTGTTATCGTGAGTTCCTCTCTTTCTGAAAACGGAACATTTGGGCGTCTCGAAGCTGTGCTTCTGGAAAATGGGACAGGCTACCTGAAAATGGGTGTTTAAAATTGGTATCGTGAGTTCCTCTCTTTCTGAAAACGGGACATTTGGGCGTCCCGAAGCTGCGCTTGGGGACAATGGGACAGGCTACCTGAGAAAATGGGTGTTTTAAATTAGTATCGTGAGTTCCTCTCTTTCTGAAAACGGAACATTTGGGCGTCTCGAAGCTGTGCTTCTGGAAAATGGGACGAGCTACTGAAAATGGTGTTTAAAATTAGTATCGTGGTTCTCAAGAAAAGCAGAGCATTTGGGCGTCTCAGCTGTGCTTCTGGAAAATGGGGCAGGCTACCATGAAAAACGGGTGTATTAAAGTGGATCGTAGTTCTCTCTTTCTGAACGGATAATTTGGGCTCGAAGCTGTGCTTCTGGACAATGGGACAGGCTACCTGAAAAGGTGCTTTAAATTAGTCAAATCCTGAGTTCCTCTCTCTGGAAAAGGACATTTGAGGCTCTCAAGTTGATGCTTCTGACAACGATGGCTTACCATGAAAATGGGTGTTAAATTGGTATCGTGGAGTTCCTCTCTTTCTGAAACGGACATTTGGGCCCGAAGCTTGTGTTTGGGACACCATGACAGGACTGAGCTACCCAGAAAACAGGTGTTAAAAGTTGTATCGTGAGTTCTCTCTTTCTGAAAACAGACATTTGGGCGTCTAAATCTGTGCTCGGGGACAATGGGACGAGCTACCAGAAAATGGGTGTTTAAAATTGGTATCGTGAGGTCCTCTCATTCTGAAAATGGGACATTTGGGCGTCCCGAAGCTGTGCTTGGGGACAACGGGACAGGCTACCAGAAAACGGGACGTATGTTCACATTACACATGGATGAAAGTTAGGCCGGGCGCAGCAGATGGGAGTATTATAGGGGGGACGCAGGTTGTTCAAGTTCTGTTTCTGAGATTCATCTTTTATTCTAAGGTAATTACCCAAAATACTTCGAATTGCTATCAAGAGAGGTCAGCACTGCACCACATTTGATCTCAATATTCTGCGTGGTTTACACAAGTGTAGAAAACGGAATCACAGAAAACGTGCAACGCGCTTTTGCTCGGGCCACTAGTTTGGAATACTTTTTAAAGAAATCAAAGAAAAACTGATTTGATTACGCATCGATTTTTATTATTAATTAGCAGATTATTAAGCAGAGATGCGACGTAATACCAGAATCGAAACTTGCACCTTTCAGAACTCGTATATGCAGAAGAATGTTAGCTTGACATATGGTCGATCGAAAATGAAAATGGAATGACATTTTTTTGCATATGGTAACTATTTTGTGAATTTGGATATTGTAATAAATAGGAGGGATGTCATGTATTTGTTCTCAAATCTATTTATGGATATTTCTGACTGACTGCTGCCATCCACTAAACCTTCTGCGTTTTCTTTTAACTTGATTGGAAGCACACGTATATCGCCTGCACTTTAAAGCAGGCCCTTCATCTCAATTCCAAAATGGGAATTTTGGAATACGGGAAGGAAAAAGCAATCGTCAAGGTCGAAAACCTATGAAATTTCGAAGAAATTATTATGATTGGTGGAATCCAACAAACCCGAAATCCAAGACTTCATGCTCCGATTTTTACTTGAGACCCTGTTATGAGACTAGGCTTAAAACAATAGTTCTGCCTAGTTTCAGACTTAGCTTCGGGGGTAGAAATGAAACTCGAAATCCCCGCGTGAGGGGAAGAGGAGGGGGAGTGAAGAATTCTGTGACTTTGAACCTCGTCTCAAAACAAACTTTAATATGGCTGGATTTTTCGATTAAAATGGGTGGAAAAAACAGTCTTGGGCCAAATGGATGAAATGGAATATACACTGGCATACAAAAGTTAAGGAACATTTCGTAAAATGCGAGAAATTTGCAATTAATACAAAAACTATGTTTCGAAATCAGTTTTGGAGAATCGAGTGACATTCAATAGAGTATCATATACATATTACAGTGAAGATTCGGTCACGAGGGCAATTAGGGGGACCACCAGAAAGGGATGAAGGTGAAAATGGAGTTTCGCCCATTCTGTTTCACAGAAAGCTGATAATGAAATGTGACTTTTATCAATGGTTATGGTTTAATGTGCATAATATTTACATGCATTTTCGTACGCATAGCACAAATATTCGGGAAGATATAAATGCTTCTTTAAAAAATCCCAAATTTTTCCGCATGTGTTTTGCTTATAAAATGTAGAGTTTTCATTCAAATCATTTGAAATTTGCAGAACACTTGACAATATGTTGCAGAGGTATTTTTTTAACCTTTGAAGTAAATACGTTGAATATTACAGGAAATATGCGTGTTTGTACTAAATAATTTTTTACTGCGCATGTGCGAGACGCAGCGGAATTTTTTTTCATAACTTCAAAGCCATAATATATAGAGCAACTTTAAAAAAATCCATTTGATTCCTATTAAAATTCAGAAAGCTATCGGCATTTCAGTGAGGTGAATTTCAATTTATCTTTAAGAAAAGTTAAATGATGAGGGTTCTTGCACAAACTGATATTTTTTAAACTTTAACCTTCCAATGATATTCGAGAAAATGCAATTTCAATAATGTATTTAATTTATGAGTGCTCATGGTATTCAGGATATTCGATTTTAATAAAATCCAATGTTGAAGTTCGAAGATTCAAACTTAAAAAATATCAGTTTGTGCAAGAACCCTCATCATTTAGCTTTTCTTAAAGATAAATTGAAATTCACCTCACTGAAATGCCGACAGATTTCTGAATTTTAATAGGATTCAACTGGAATTTTTTTTAAGTTGCTCTATATATCTGCCTTTGAAGTTATGAAAGAAATATTCCGCTGCGTCTCGCACATGCGCAGTAAAAATGATTTAGCACAAACACTCATATTTCCTGTAATATTCAACGTATTTCCTTCAAAAATACTTCTGCAACATATTGTGAAGTGTTCTGCAAATTTCAAATAATTTGAATGAAAACTCTACATTTTATAAGCAAAACACATGCGGAAAAATTTAGAATTTTTTAAAGCATTTATATCTTCCCGAATATTTGTGCTATGCTTACGAAAGTGCATGTCAATATTATGCACATTAAACCATAACCATTGATAAAAGTTACATCTCGTTATCAGCTTTCTGTGAAACAGGATGGGCGAAACTCCATTTTCGCCTTCATCCCTTTCTGGTGGTCCCCCTAATTGCCCTCGTGACCGAATCTTCACTGTAATATGTATATGACACTCTACTGAATGTCACACGATTCTCCAGAACTGATTTCGAAACATAGTTTTCGTATTAATTGGAAATTTCTCGCATTTTACGAAATGTTCCTTAACTTTTGCATGCCAGTGCAGATGAATTACCGGCTTAACGTGTCGTAACTCTAAACTTGTAGATCATTATCAGAGTTAGGATAAAATCCGCCAACGTAGATTTCCCAAGTACCTGCTCAATCTTCTTCACATTGTTCCGAGATTTCATGAAAATATCCCTCCCATTTTAATGGATTTGTTAAGCATGTGCTCATTCCATTCACTCTGAATGTATTTTGCTTGTATTTTGGATAGAAATTTAATTCATTTTTGAGAATGTATTTCACATCACATAAATATATGATATGATAGATAATGCAAGAGCAATTTTTCGACTGTATATAGTCTTTAATTTTAATTTGAGGGAGAGCTTGTGCACAGTACCTACACAAAATATCACAAGACGTCCATTCTAAAAGGCTAAGTTTGAAAAAAAATGGTTGCCAGTTAACGCGATTCCAAAAGTCTGCTTCACAATATTAAATAACTATAAGGGGTGATTCAAAAGTCCTTAGACTAACTTAAAAGGCAGGTCAGGCACACGTGAGCAACTTTAGAACGCGGTCGAAAACTATAAGTACGACGGCTACAGGGGGCATTTTGTTAGTGAATTAAGTAAAATAACAGGTTGAATTAGATAAAGCACACAACACAGATTTAATAGTGAAATTAAGTAAAAGAACAGGTTACATCAGATAAACTGTACAACACAGATTTAAAATGAATTAAGCAAAAGAACAGGTTACATCAGATAAAGTGCAGATTTAATAGTGGATTAAGTAAAATAACAGGTTACATCAGATAAAGTGTACAACACAGATTTAATATGAATAGAGTAAAAGAACAGGTTACATCAGATAAAGTGTACAACACAGATTTAATAGTGGATTACGTAAAATAACAAGTTACATCAGATAAAGTGTACAACACAGATTTACAAGTGGATTAAGTAAAATAACAGGTTATATCAGATAAAGTGTACAACACAGATTGAATAGAAAATTAAGTAAAAGACAATACGGTTACATGAATATAACATGCTAAGTAGGAATGGGAAAAATTTATCGGTTTTAACCGAAAACCGGTTTTTTTGTTTCGGTTAACTGGTTTTTTTCGGTTATTTTTCCCCGGTTAAATTTTTTACCGGATCGGAAGATAGATTCGATTTTAAGTTCGATTAGACTTAAATTTATCATGCTATGAAGCTCTAAATTTCATCATCTTAGGCTAATCAACGACAACCGCTTTCTCGAGGCGTCTGTTGGTTGGCGGATTACTGAAAGAGTCTTTATGAACAAATAAATATTGGTCTATGGATTGATTTCCTGCAAAAAAATTATTAATGAAAAATTTGTCTGTAAATGGCGTTTGTTTTTCTATGAAAAAAAACGAAAAAAGTTTATTTCAAAAGCCGGTTATTTTGAGCGCCAATTTAAACCGGAGTTGAAAAAAATTGCGAAAACCAGTTATTTTCGCAATTACCACCACTCCTAATGCGAAGCTTGTATACCTTCGAACTTCCAGTCCTTTGAACACTTATTTTAAGTACTCCATAGGTTTTTTTGTTGATACGATGTCCTGCTTGCCCCTATTGTATTCTGTCATGCTGCATACATCTTGTGATGTTTTTATCCATGTTATTGTGTTGTTGTGCTATTGTAAATTCGTGTTCTGTGGCGGAAGTGCGGGAAGGCTACCGATGTGGCGGTAAAAGGTGCTAGTTGGTGCCGCATATGATTGATCCCAGGCGGAGTGATGGCCATGGCACGAGGTCCCAGCTACTATCAGCACCGTACTTCACACTATCTTTGACACTACCCTCACTTCTTTCAGGAAAGTTGATTACATGGTGACATAGTGCAAACAACACGGAATGAAAACGCAAATTTAGAACGATAGCATGTTTAATAGAACAACAATTAAGTTAAAAATATAAATTAAACTACTACATCATATGACCACGCGCGTAGTGTGATGATATCAAAGAGTGAGAGAATGATCAGGTGGATCATCGCCTTTAAATACTGCAGCAACTTCCTCGCCATTGATCACGAGATGTCATCACTAAAAAGGGCGGGGTAGATACGCATGCAAATACAGCTAACAACACAGCTGGCGCTGATGCCGCAGTTTCATTCAATCTGACTTGAACATTTTATGTGATGAACATTTTTTTTTACTTAATTCGCAGCCAATGTACCCCTCTTGTCCCCTTTTCCGTTTCCGACCCCTTGTTTTGTTGCAAAAATTGACTTTTTCTGTATGCCTGACCTACCCTTAAAGCTTATAAACAAACTTTTTGAACACCCTGTATAAAGCTTAATTTGTTTATTTGAAGGTGCTTGTACTTTTCTGATTAGACATTAAAACTATGGATAAAATTTAAATTTTGGAAGCTTAAAATAGCAAGCAGAAGCATTGCACAATTTATTCCAACCTAACTCTTTAAAGAACGGGCGAACTAAAATGAAGAACTAAAGTTAACAGGACAAAAATCAACAGAAGATTCATTAGACTACATTGAGTTTTCTAATGTGCTCCTGTCACGGTTACGGGCGTTAAATTTTACGGATAATCTAGTGAGAAAAAGCTGATTTCGCAATCTTCTCTATCGAAAAACTTTATTATTAAATTGGATTTATTGGAAGACGTGCTGAATAATCGAATACGCCATGGTTTATAAATAAGAATCTTTCGGAAAGAAAATGTTTGGATGTGTCTTTAACTCCTTCTTGGTCGGCGACGTACGTCATACGTTCGGCATTTTTGTGCCCGTACGGTCAGCATTGAATGTGATGCGACGGAGAGAAAAATTACATCGCTGAAAGTGAATTTGTCGCTACTTATGCGTCTCGTTATATTCCGCAATTATTTTTTATATTTCTGAATAAGCAATAAAATAATCGGCAATAAATGATTTCAATGTGGGTTTTACGCTCTGAAGGTCAAGAAAGATTGTAGAGCTGTTTTCATAGTAAGGTTGTAAAACCATTTTAAAAAGCATTTTTTTAAAAGCATACCATTAATAATTCTTTTCATGCATATATATATATATATATCTTAAATACCTCAAAGCAATAGATTTGAGAAATATATTACACAGGTCTGCGATGAAAAAATTGTCGGCAAAGCAAGTGGTGTTTTTTATAGTTTTTTGGTTGCTGATTACTGGAAAAATAATGAAAAAAATTCCATCACGTATAGTTTCATGACAAATCGCAATCTATTTTTTACGAATTTAGTGCATTTCGGTCCAAAAAAGTATTATTTATATGAGTTCGATAAACGTATTTATGGACTTAAGTAGTAAATTGGTGGATTAAACTACCAAACAAGAAAGAAGAAACTATTTCAATCCAGAATATTTCTCTGAATCGATAAATTGCCTATTAAAAACAATATTAAAGACAGGGGAAGCCAGTTAGAACCGGATACCTCTCCTGCTTGCCAAAAAAAGTGTTACTTCCACCGCTTCAAATAAAGTTAGGTCTTATGAAACAATTTGTCAAGGCTTTACCAAAAGAAGGTGGATGCTTCAAATACCTTTGTGACCAGTTCCCCGGTTTATCCGAAGCAAAACTGAAGGAAGGTGCGTTTGTAGGATCAGACATCAGGAAAATGGTGAAAGATGAAAATTTTGAGACTAAAATGGAAACAAACGAAAGAAAAGCCTGGGAATCTTTCAAACTAGTTATTACTAGCTTTCTTGGGAACAAAAAGGATATAAACTACAAATATATTGTAGAAGAGATGATAAAAAAATTTCAAGATTTTAGGCTGTAGCACGAGCTTAAAAGTTCATTTTCTCGATTCGCACCTGGACTATTTTCCTGAAAATTTAGGTGCAGTTAGTGAGGAACTAGATGAAAGATTTCACCAAGATATAAAGGAAATGGAGAGACGATATCAAGGAAAGTGGAATGTCAGCATGACAGACGATTACTGCTGGATGCTAAAAGGAGACAATCCCTGCAAAGCTGACAAGACGAAAAGTGGCAAAAGAACTTTTGAGGTAAAGAAAAAACGTTAATATAAGGACTTGTAACTTTCTACCTATACTTAACAATTACTTGAACTAGGATATAAATGTAATTTATACGGATTTATGAATTAATGAAATTTAAATAAAATGGTAAGATTTCTCGATTTCAACTGTTTCCTTCAAAATATGCAATCACTTTGTAAAAAATCCTTATGTGATAGAAATAAATGGATTTCCTTTTTAGATTCAGCACAAAAAGTAACATAAAAATCAGTCATCAAAATTAAAACAATTTTCAAAAAGTATTTTTTGCAGGCCTGTGTTATCAGAGAGTATTTTGTTTTAATTTAAAACTTGGGTGCATTGCAGGAAAAACTGGAGATCAGTGAACGGGATATCGATGTATCGCCACCAGTAGATGAAACAAAAACTGCTTACTGACAAAAATATTTTGCATTTTCGAATTCAGGATCGAGCATATATTAATTTTCGGCAATAAAAAATACTTTTTGGAGTCGGAAATTCGAAAAAAATCCGACCAAGAAGGGGTTAATTAATAAGAGCTCTGCGAAACAGTGATGGGTGTCATCTAAAATCATTTTATGATACATCTAGGAAAATCATTTAGGAATTTTGGGAGCAATCATTTTAGGAGACAATTTCAAACCATATTACATGTTATATGATTTCTGTATAGTTTACTTTCATTTATTTTATTGAATTCAAAGCAAATATCGGATTTAAAATATTATGTTAATCTTTATACCTGTCACTCAATGAATCTTAATATTATTTTAGTTTGTTTTCTTCTGATTAGAGACAATTCTAACAAAAGTTTTGAAATATCTTAATGCAGTAAATTTTCACAAAAAAATATCGGGCCTTGCTTCGCTAAGAAATTAATTTTTAATTAACATTTATATTTTCAAAAGGTATTTGACATATCTCTACTAATAATAAAGGAAAATGTGTGTGTGTCTTTGTGTTGACGCTTTGCAGGGTAGATCGCTAGACCTAGAACTACAAAATTTGGCGCAAACATACTTTGGAGGGTGGGAATGCGCACCTCGGAGCCATTTTTTTTAATTTAAATTTTAATTTGAGTTAATTAAAAATTCAGCAAAATTTTGACCTTTTTTTTTAATAACTTCAGAAAATATTGCATTACAAAAATTATCTTTACACCATCTGAAAATTAAAAATTTATATTTTCAATGACATAAATTAAGTTGCCGTACAATTTTTTCTCTAATTTTAATAAACTTTAAAAATGTTTTTGGCGTAATTTACAACAATACTTTTAAATGAAATTCAAACCGTTTTCATTGTTTAAACAGATATTTAATTGTGTGTTTCTCTTCCATTGTTGAAAGCTAAATACCCTACTGGATTTTACCTTCTTTTCATATTCGAACAATTTTTCTGCGAAATCTGTAAAGAAAGTCCTCAAGACATTGATCGATTAGGGTTGATATGTTTTAATTATTTCTATCAACAGGTTTTAAGCCGTAACTACATGTTTTTGGACATAAAATATGTCAGGCCATTTTAAAGTTGAAATCCAATGCGTATTGTGCATGAGAAATAAGAAAGTAAACCGGCTACGAAAAGAATGCGGGTTAAATGTCTATCGCAATTTGAAGTTAAAAATTACTTTGTTTAGGGAACCATGAATATCAAACTATGCATAAGAGATTCAGATGAAATTATATTCCAGGCCTATTATCAGGTCGCCGAAGGCGACTAGTTCAGAAATAAATAAATGAGAGCATGCAAAACACATCTATAATATCTTTAAAATATGCAACATGTTGATTTAAAATGTTAGTTAGATGAAAATAAATTCAATAAAAATAATTTTATAACACGCTTTTATTAGCGCTCGAAAAAGTAGAATTTTTTATTCTAATTATTTTCTACTTTTCACTCTTTAATTTATAATTCATCATTAAAAATAATATGGGATTTTAATCATTTTTCTTTCTGAATTACACTACCAGGAGGCGCGACTTAGTACTGAACTGGAATTTTTATATAAGTTGCCCTGTATCTCTGGTTCTAAAGATATGAAAGAAAAATTACGCTAAGTTTCGCACATGCGCAGTAAAAAATTATTTACTACTGTTATGCACAGGAAGCGAGTTTGCTAATATCACTTGTTAGTCTCGTAAAGTAGAGACAGGCAGCTTGAGTAATACTAATTATGAAGAGCTGCTGGATAAACTAAAAGCGTCCTGGCTTATTTCATGCAGTGGAATTTCTATGAGATGGAGCATTTTTAGAAATGACGAATCGTATGATTTAAAATAGACATTTATTAGACGACCACATTTAAGAACATATTTACATATCACATCTTATAGTAAAGCAACAGCTTACAGCTGAAGTCTCTCCAAGAGAGAATGCTTAGAGAACCGTAGGTTTCTCCTTCTCCTCTTTCCTCTCTTCTTCTAATGACATAGTAGAGACAAATATATATGCTCTAATAATAATCTACATATCAGCTGCGAGAATCGGATAGACAACGTCATACGATTCCGATTAAATAGCTGCTAAAATGGATGTCAAGTGAAGTGATTAGTTTAAAGAAAGAATGCTTCAAATCTTAGAATAAAGGTACGAGAGACAATTTAGAAAAGATGCAAGCTTCTTAGCTTAAAATGCAGAATTTCCCAACAACTACAAATGCTTATATTTCCTGTAATATTAAAAATTTTTAATTCAAATTTTAATATAATGCTTCTTTTACATATTGTCAAGTATTCATTCTGAAAGTTTCGCACAATTTGGTTGAAAACTCTGCATGTTACAACAAAAAACATGCGGGAAAATTTGGGATTTTTTAAGAAAACCTTTATATCTTCCCGAATATTTGTGCTGTGTTTAAGAAAAGGCATGTAAATATTATGCACATTAAACCATAACCATTGATAAAAGTTACATCTCGTTATCAACTTTCTGTGAATCAGGATGAATCAAACTCCATTTTCGCCTTCATCCCTTTCTGGTGGATCTCCTAATTGCCCTGTGACCGAATCTTCACTGCAAAATGTGAGCTATGACGATAGTATGTCCCACGATTCTCCGCAACTGATTGCGAACCATAGTATTCATATTAACTACAATTTTTTCGCAGCTTAAGAATTGTGCTTAACTTTTGGAAGTGAATGTATTTGTATTGGAATTTTTCTTTCCGCCGACTCATGGCATGCTTTACACCCTTTGGATAAACAGGGTCGGCGTGGGCAATAAAAAAAGTTCAACTTTCTCCCTTTTGGAAGGAAGGTTTAAGGTTTGGGAATTCCTGCAGTTATACTTAAAAAATGTTTAACTTTCTCCCTTTTGGAAGGAAGGTTTAAGGTTTGGGAATTCCTGCAGTTATACTTAAAAAAATGTTTAACTTTCTCCCTTTTTAAAGGAAGGTTTAAGATTTGGGAATTCCTGCAGTTATACTTAAAAAA
>BGPR01004451.1:0-36617 GCA_013235015.1 Araneus ventricosus | reverse complement strand
CCCCCCCCCCTCCAAATCAAATTCATGGCCATAAAATTACAGGATAGTGATAAAAATAAAGAGCGGAACGTTGTACAGTGAATCTTCCAAACTTTCTTGTGAAGGCTTCGGGACCTCTCCCCCTCACCCGCTTTTAGCCAAAATTGTTGTTATATATTTTTATTATTTGGGGTGTTTGGGTGAGGAAAAGGGGGGGGGTGGCTGAAGCTGGAATATGTAGAAAATAATTGAAAAAATTGCGAAAGCAAACCAGAAAAACCTGTCATTTTTATTGATTTTTTTTTTAAATCTAAGGGGACAAATCCTTTCCAAATCTTCCCACTTGCTACAAATGTTCATATTTTAGAACTTTCAACCGCTGTAGCCCCTCAGAAGACATTTAACGGTTAAAATAATCGTTTTCCCCCTCCAAATCAAATTTATTGCCATAAAATTACCAAACAGTATTACAAATGGGGAGGGGGGGGGTCCGGAGAAAATGGTGGGTGATGGACCAAAATGAGGGTCATATTTGGATTTAGGAGGTCATTTTACATAAGAATCAGAAGGAATGGTATCAGGGCTCGAAAAAAAATTTTTTTGCAGGGCAGTGTATCCATATATTTAAAATAATATGGGTAAAACCTTCAGAATGTTCGCCAGCCCCAACCAATCGACGGATTTCGATAATTTATATTCCATATGAAAGCTTATGACGTCTAGATACGTCATCAATGGTCGTCTGCCCCCACCACTGCCCATTTTCGAACGAAATCGGAAAAAGCATATAGAGAATGTTTGTTGGAGAAATGTTTTTTCTTTCGATTTCGTTCGAAAATGGGGTGGGTGGCCAGATGACCCTTGATGACATATCTAGACGTTATAAGCTTTCATATGAAATCCATCGAGTGGTTGGGGTTGGCGAAATGTCTGAAGGTTTTACCCATATTATTTTAAATCTATAGAAGATCCTAACAGTTCCATCAAAATGGCGTGTCAAAAATATTGTAAAATACCTAGAGTTGGTGATGGAAACTGTTTATTTAGGGCGATATCATTCTGTATTTATGGATCTGAAGACTTTCATGCCGAAATTCGAGAGAAAGTTACTCAAAACATTACAACTAGATGAGGTTTATTGAAAGAATTTTCCATTTTAAAGGAATCTGTTGTCTACAAAGAATATGAAATCTGCTATGGTTTTATAGTCTGTTCCATTGATCTTCATGCAGTATTTGAAGCTGAAAAAGTAGTGTCTGAGAGCCTCGAAGCAGCGAGGTGGCAGGGGCAGTGCTGAGCAAAGTGAGTGCTGGCCGCGGCGAGAGCGGCTAGTTTTCTTATGGTTTCGATATCAATTTGCCTGATAGAAACTCTTGTGTTTTAATCAGCATTCGTTTTCTTTTATTAGAAATCACTCGTGGAAAAAAGATACGTCGATGATTTTCTAAAATACCATTCAGATAATTAGAATAAAAAATTTTGGGCTATTTAGAAGTAAATTTGTTTTTAAAATATTTTATTTTAAATACATTATTTGAGGTTTTTTCTCTTTTGTAGTACTGTTTGTTTCTGAGTTGACGAGCCGACACTGATTGTACCCTATTTTTAGCTTTATACGACCAAAGGCTGAAGATGATCTTTTTCAAATTTCTTTTTAAGGTATCCGACTGGTTTAAACTCGTCGTTTTTGATGAAATTATCAAAAAAAAATTATGACTTAATTTTGTAGCCTATTTAACCAGCATTTTAAAACTGTCTCACTTTTTACTCTACGTGAATTACAAATGGAGTTGCAGCTGTTTTATTACCGAACTGTAAGCATTATTTTATGTTGCATGAAAACTTTAAATGTGTTTTCTGAAAAATGATATTTTTGAGGAAAACTGTCGACCATAACAATGATTTCTCAAAAAGTTATTCAAGTATTGATATGAAATTTTCTGAGATTGTTTAGTGTAATATGCTTGATGTTTTCCTCTAAAAACTAAGGTCAATTTTAAAATCAAGTATTATTTTTAAGTGCTTAAATATAAACGAAAAGCATTTTTTATGAAAAATTACCAGTTTAGTAACCATGTTCAGCTATATCTCAAAACTATTTTGAAGTACAAGAAATATTTTAGAGCATAACACAGATAACTGTCATAAAAATGTACTCCTACAAGGATTTATGTATATTTAGAATATGATTTTGTCTATGGCTGTTAGCGTAAGGCAAATATTTTAGTCAATTTTTCTTCAAATTTCTCAGTTTTAAAATATATATATTATTTTGAAAGCCTAATATTACAATATTTTCATAGTTTTAAAACATATGCAGTTGAAAAATAACATTAAAAAATATATATAAGTTATTTTCCAAAAAAAAATGTCTCCGAGCACAGTCGGATACCTTAAGCAGATGATTGAGACTGAGGTAACATAATAATTTAAATAGGACGATCGGTAGATGTAAGCTAACATGTATATGTAAACCAGTAGCGAATCCAGGGGGCCTATCGGGCTGCAGCCCCCTCCTCCCAGAACTAAACCAGAAATTTTGATTGTATTTAAAATCTCTACAACTTCTCATTCTTAAACTCCCTTTTTCAAAAAATACATGAATAAATAAAAAAACATGACGGCATTTCTTCCTGGCTTGACAGACTCGAAAATTTTCCCACTTTTGTAGTCATTCCACACGTACTTGTACGTTCACGTGGTCGAAAATACCTTTTGGTTAATTATTTCATTCTGTTTTTATTAAATCATCGAAAGTATAGTAGTTTTCTTTATGATTTTTATTGTCAGGTCAGTAAACTCTAAAAAGTTAAAGTGTTTTGATTTATATAAGCTTTGAGGCTTTTGAAATTTGTCACGACGATACAAAATTTTTATGACCTCAACCTCTCCCCCCGACCAAAATCCTGGATTAACTACTGTCTAAACATCATCTTTTAGGAGAAAATAATGCATAGAAAGGTTGTATCTGCATTCCTTCTGCATGCATGTTTTTAATCAGATGAATAACACCAGTTCTAAAATAAAGACATTTGTTACTTTGTAATAAATGCATTGTATTAATTAATTAATTTACATTAATACAACAGTATTACTTTCAAATGATTGTCGTTAAATTTCATTCATTGGAGATCCATTTCATTCACCGCTGATAATAATTAGTATAAACAATCGGGTGTGATCACCCCTTGACTTTCTTCTTAAATTTCTCAAAGCTAAAAACTTGTGGTCAGAAATAATCTGACATTAAATAATGCTCTAATGATTGAAGAAACTGCAATGGACAAATAAAAATATCCAAAATCACTGTTCTCTTTGAAGGATTTCGACTAAAATGTAAAATAAATCGACAGTTTTAGTTTGAAGACCGCATTCCAAATTTCATTTATTTAGCTTCTTTCTTTACTGATCTACCTTGTTTAAATGATTGCTGACAAACATACGGATAACAATACAGGCCAACAATTTTTCAGTCTTTTATGAATGCAGTAGTAAAGCCAACAATTTTTCAGTCTTTTATGAATGCAGTAGTAAAGCCAATTTTTCAGAGTGAAGAATAAAAGGAGATCCTTGAAAAAGAATAAAGTATATTGAAGGACTTTGAAGGATTTGACAGAGATAATAGATAATAGAATCAAAATACAAATATATCAAGGCTTATATTACTACCCCTTGTGTTCCGTCGCTAAACAAACTCTTTTTCCTTTCTCGTATATGAAGTATACAAAAAGAAACTATTCTAAACGTCAAAAAATTCGAACTCGAGATTTTGACGAATCTTCACATTTTAGACCTCCCTGAATCCGAAAATTTTGGAATTATGTCTGTCTGTCTGTGAACACGATAACTCGATAAAAATTAGAGCTAGAGGGATGAAATTTGTTATGATATCTTTAAACATAATTTGTAGGTTTCTCTCAAATTTTGGACAAAATCCGTCCACGGGAAGTCTGCCTGTCTATCTGTCCGTGTACATGTGAAGACGATAACTCATAAACTTAAACGGCTAGGTGGATAAAATTTGGTACACAGTTTTATCATCAGGAGTGTATGTTCGTATAAAATTTTGGGCCAAATCCGTCAAAGGGTTGACTGTCTGTCAGACTGTATAATCGCATGCTTGTAAACGCAATAACTCTTAAATGCAATGACTTAGATAAATGAAATTTAGTATGTGGCCTTCTAAAATTAATTGTAGATTTATGTCCAATTTTTGTTCCAATCGGTTAAAAGAGGTTGTTCAATTTGCATTTTCGCTGTCTTCACAATTCTACGAGGCGAAAAAAAAGGCTCGACCGATATGCGCGTTTCTTTACCGTTCTACGTTCTGTCTTCGCTCACTGCCAAATTCTACCCACGCCCTTTCGCCTTTGGTGCTCGCTTAAGGAAATTAGTGGCATTCTGTGCGTACAGAAAATTCGCAATTTTTATCCTCGAGAGGGTGCGGGGAAGTTAAGGGGAGACCACTCCCGCATTAATATCAAAATTCAGGAGTAAATCTTTTTTAAGTGAATTTCGTTTTAAATTTAAATATTGGAAACCTCGAACATGGACTTCAAATTCACACTTTGCACATGAATGTCTATACCCACAAAAGGATATCAAAGAAATGGATTCTCTGTCAACCAGCCGTATAGGTGAATGGTTTTCAGTAAACCGAGACACTGGAGACATGTTATAGGAGTGGTGGATGTGGTGGATGTTAAGGACACATCATAGTGTGATGTGTCAACTTAATGCATCGATCATATTGGGACCCATTTCACAAGGGACACAGAGTCAAACTTTATAATGCAAGTGTAGTGTTTGGATACCGTTGGCGATGGTTGATCGGACCCTTGGCGCAACTCCTTGCTAGTCTAGGGTTGCTTTTCTGTAAACGAGGCAGTTTTGAGTGACGATCTCGAGAACCGAGGTGAGATATTTAGGCCTAGTTGTGGTCGTTGTTTTTGGAATAACTCTGGTTTTTAAGGTGCAATGTACCGCGGTGTATCTTTTATGTGTGTTGCTTGCCTTGTGTGTGTCTAAGTCTGAATAGAATTATTTTTCTAAAATATGGTGTCTTCATTTCAAAAAGACAGCAACACTACAGCGAGGCAACAAGTTTTCAAAATAGTAAGTGTATAATACTTACCCTGGGTCTTCTGATTGGATATGCAGAGTCTCAAATTTGGTTTTGCTTAGGTTCTCGTGGAAGTAGAATACCCTATTGAACAAAACAAACCCAAAAATAGTTTCCATTTGCCCCGCCCTTAGGAAATATTAACAATTCGGAGGGTGAGGTTTTAACAACAAAATAATGTCAAATGGGGAGAAAAAAGTAATTATCGGACGCCCAAACCGTCTGATATCTTTATTTTCTAATGTATAGATAATACACGAGTTGCACAGAAGACATATTTCGTTCCTAATATATGACCTCTCTGCTGAGGAATGGCATTTTCAAAAATGTTTTCAAACTTCACAATAAATCATTTATTAAATTTGTAATTTGTTTTATTTAAACGAGATTATGCACTCGTTTAATATTATAATCTATTTTTACTGTAGATGATCGTCTTATTCCACATTGCCTGAAAGAAGTAAAGCATGTACGGTGAGGAACTGTGAAGATTCTGCATGTGGTAGAAAAGAACAGACACCATCATTGCGCATCCGAAAACTAAAGTCAGTCTAAGATTACTGAAAACCCCAAGTTTTAATATCCAGTGAAAGTATTGTAATAATGAAAATTGAAGTAAAGTAACTCGGCCTTACTATAGATATTATAAGTTAATTTTCCATTAAAAAAAAAGTTGTTTATTAATTAAAATTTATTAATTAAAACTGACCAATGTATCGATACGGACTAATTTCGTTAAGTGGAATCAAAAGTAAAGCAAAAATGGGTTGATGTGGGGCAGGAATAGTGTTAAAGTTTGCCCGATGGGGTTCCCGTTTTGCCCGACGGGGGGGGGGGGGCGGGCTTCCCATCAGAGGGGACACGACCTGCTGTACAGGAGGACGAGTGTAATGAAATTGGTCTCAAATTTAAGCCAGATTATTATTTATCAACTACAATTGAATACCCCGTACAAAAATTTTACCCGACTGGATATAAAAATTTTCCCCGACGAGGGGTACAGCATCCCCGACTGGGGGCCCTGGCCCCCCGATCCCCCCCTTCTGGCGCCACCCCTGATGTGGGGAATGGTGTACTCAGAAAGTTTCGTTCTTTGATATTAAAACTTGGAGAAATTAATATTTATAACAGTTCTGTCGATGTTTCGTTTGTATTTTCGCATGTAAAAACCAGTTGCATCTAAATTCTCTAAGAAAAGGATGAAAATATTTTTCCACTCACCTATTCTACGAATTCTTCTTTCGGATCTGCAATGTATTCTTTTCATAATATATTTTACTTAAAAGAACGGAAATAAGCAAATTAGAATTTCAGACACGACGATATAAGAATCTTATTTCCTTCAAAGAAAACTTTTTGAAAATTAGTAGTTATTATTACAAATATAGAAATGTAGATATAGGTTGGGAGCTATTCTTTTCCTTCAATAATAAGCAAGATATAGGCACGTTTTATGACCTGGTAGAATTTATTTTGTTTTTGGATTAAATATTTGTAGCGACTTATATCTTTTTCAGTAGAAATGTGTTACCGTGGACCTCCGGTAAGATGTCTTTTATGTTATTTTTTAAACTCTAATTATTTTTGGCAACTATTAAGTAAGTGTTAGGGCATGGTGATTTTGCATCCTTTACCCTTTTCATAGTAACGGTATTGATTAAAAGAATTAATCATCAATAATAATAATTAATCATCATCTCTTTGACTTGTCTTACTCTCCAAGAATGGATTAGAAGAAAGTGATTCGGTTCATTTAACTCTTAATAGCTTGATTAATGGCTATAATTCAGTTTGCATCCTTGTGATGTTCTAATGCTCTTTCATTGATACTCAAAGAAATTAGTTAACTGATCACTAATAAAAACTTTTAAAGGAAGAATTTTTTTTCGGGAGAAATTTAGAGAAAAATAATGATTATCAATAGACTATTTCAGCGTTTCTTCTTCTCAGTATTTTACAACTTAACTTCCCATGTCAATTTCAACCGCACTTCTCTTCCAATCAATACCCTATTAGTACAAAGATATATTATACAATATTTTTACGACGTTATACAGTATTCTCCATACTGTGCAATATCGTATAGACATAGCAACACTATTGTAGAGCATCTTGTGCTATTGGGGTGCTGTTGCATTTTGCCTCCCTTCCTATTTGGTATAAATTGTACAATATTTTTACGACGGTATTCAGTATTCTCCATGAGTGGCAATAAGACATAACAGCACTATTGTAGAGCATTTTGTGCTATTAGGGTGATGTTGCATTTTACCTCCCTTACTATTTAGTACAAAAATATATATTGTACAAGATTTTTAGGACGTTATTCAGTATTCTCCATGCCGTGCGATATCGTATAGACATAGCAGCACTATTGTAGAGCATCTTGTGCTATTAGGGTGATGTTGTATTTTACCTCCCTTATTATTTAGTACAAAAATATATATACTATACAATATTTTTACGATGTTATTCAGTATTCTCCATGCTATGCAATATCGTATAGACATAGCAGCACTATTGTAGAGCATCTTGTGCTATTGGGGTGCTGTTGCATTTTGCCTCCCTCCCTATTTGGTATAAATTGTACAATATTTTTACGACGTTATTCAGTGTTCTCCATGCCGTGCGATATCGTATAGACATAGCAGCACTATTGTAGAGCATCTTTTGCTATTAGGGAGCTGTTGCAATTCACCTCCCTTCCTATGGATTTAGAATTTTAAATACACAACTTAAAAATATATTTTTTGTTTCTTATAATACTGTGCAGAATTTTAGGAATGCGTTACATTCATTTTAGTTTAACAAGATCAAAGTCCGTTTTGGAGCTAAGACATGAAGTCTATTTTGGGGTGAACCTCATAATTTTGAACCGTGATCAGATGACGAAGACGACAGCTGAGCCGGTATCTCCTCTCTAAACTTCCGCAACTCAACAGCAGTGGAACGTTTGATCCACGAGAAATTTAAAGTGCAACAGACCCCCATATGCGGCGGATCTTTAGTGAGGCCGAATGTTGAATCTACGATCTCAGAGCCAAAACTCTGCTACCAGGACTCGTCTATTGAGGAATACCATTTTATTATTATTTTAGCATAATGTGCCTTTGCTCGTTTAAAGACGAGTTATCCCTTTTTTACTTTCTCGTATACGAAGTATACAAAGATAAAGTATTGTAATCGTCAAAAAATTCGAACTCGAGATTTTGACGAATCTCCGCGTTTTAGACCTCTCGGAGTCCGAAAAACACAATTTTGGAATTATGTCTGTGTGTCTGTCTGTGAACACGATAACTCAAAAACTATTAGAGCTACGGGAATAAAATTTGGTATGTGGTCTTTAAACATAATTTGTAGCTTTCTGTCAAATTTTGGACAAAATCCGTCAACGGGAAGTCTGTCTGTCTGTATGTTCGAGGTCATGCGAACGCTATAACTCAAAAACTTGAAAAGCCAGATGGATAAAATTTGGTACACAGTTTTATCGTCATGAATGTAGGTCCGTATAAAATTTTGGGCCAAATCCGTCAACGGGCTGACTGTCTGTCGGTCTGTATAATAGCATACTTGTTCAACTCCATGCGCATGCGTAAATGCCTGTGCAAAGAAGGGATACTCCGAAAACTTGGCAGTTTGCCAAAAACCAATTCTGGCGGCGAGATTTTGTAAGGAAGCAAACATTTAGGGCGTCTCGTTTTACTTGCGTATTGGAAGCTATCTCTGCGCATGCGCAAGCTATTCAGCGAGCAAGCTATTCTCCTGTTTTCTTCTCCGCACGCGGAACTTGCATTGCTAGAGTTTGATAAAAAAATAAATATTGAGAAGTTTTAATACATACGTATCTTTTTGAATATGATTCTTCACCTCAATATTTTACTATCACTATAATCAACAATAAAAAACCTTCTGATAGTCATTGCATTCTGGGTTACAGTTGGTTCGAACATTTTATCATCGTAAGGGGAAGGGAAATGACAAATGTTTGAAAAGTATACGAGAAAGTTTAGGGGAGGCCACTCCCGCTGGTTTTAAAAAAAAATTGACGATTTCCTCCTTATTTTAGTGCCGGGCCACCCCACCCTCCAGGAGGAATTAGTGCCAGCTTATCAAATAGGCAAAGTAGGCAACTGCCTAAGAGCCTCCTTTATTTCGGGGACCTGGAGGCCTCGAAATATTTTTTTACAGTATCTGCGAAATATTCTTTTTCGGTTCATCAGGTAATCTGATTGCCAGGTCCAGACACTCGAATTTATCCAAAATAAGATCAAGTATCATTCAAATTTCAGAAAATTGCTTAGATTTTTTATACTTTCAAATTCGCTTACTGATCAGTGGGACCCAATTTTTCAGACCCACAAGTCAACAGCTTTGGCAAACTTCGTATTTAGAATGTGTTAAAAAAAAGTTTTGTATATTTTTTACCATTTTGTTTAAAATTACCTTAAAATTTATTTTTTTTATATGCAAGGTACTAAAACCAACTCTCTTGAATGTGGCCCGTATTTTAATGTTTTATTACTTCAGTTTGTCATAAAAATTGTTATTTAAAAACCGTTTATATAGAGAATAAATTAAAATCATTAAAAAAATATCTGGTTTTGGAAGTTGGGTAAAGTGGAGGTGAGAAACTTGCGTTGCCTGAGGGCTCCTAGGGTTTAATCCAGTTTAGAACCTCGGATTTAAACCAGTGGGAGTGGCCTCCCCTAAACTTTCTCGTATACTGCTCAAAAATTTGTCATTTCCCCTCCCCTTGCGTGGATTAAAAAAATCGAACCTACTGTAATCCAGAATGCAACGAATATCAGAAGGTTTTTCATTGCAGATTATAATGATTGTGAAATATTTAGGTGAAAAATCATATTGAAAGAGATGCGTATGTATTAAAACTTAGCAATATTTATTTTCCATCACACTCCAGCAAGATCCGCTATTATACGAGCGAGCGAAAGCTAAACAGGAGATAAAACATATCTATCACAAACTCCGTCTCAAGGACAAAGTGACGTAATCCTCCCTCTTGGAACCAGAGATTGCTAAGTTCGCATGCGCATGGAGATCAGTTTTGAAACGAATGCTTAACAAGTATGCGATTATACAGACCGACAGACAGTCAACCCGTTGACGGATTTGGCCCAAAATATTATACCGACCTACATTCATGACGATAAAACTGTGTACCAAATTTTATCCATCTAGCTATTCAAGTTTTTGAGTTATAGTGTTCGCATGACTTCGGACATACAGACAGACTTCCCGTTGACGGATTTTGTCCAAAATTTGATAGAAACCTACAAATTATATGTTAAGACCACATACCAAATTTCATCCCTGTATCTCTAACAGTTTTAGAGTTATCGTGTTTACAGACACTCAGACAGACATAATTCCAAAATTGTGTTTTTCGGACTCAGGGAGGTCTAAAACGTGGAGATTCTTCAAAATCTCGAGTTCGAATTTTTTTGACGATTACAATAATTTCTCTTTGTATACTTCGTATACGAGAAAGTAAAAAGGCAAGATGGAATGTTAGCAGATAAACGTTCCAAAAGCAGTCAGGTATATTTCCTCTGTCTGAATTCTTTAGTGGTGCCATCTGTCCGAAAGACGAAAAAACTCTATTTTCAAAGGAATATTGCTTAAACTAATACGATATAATATAGAAACTTGTTTCTGATTGGATTATATGAAACTTGCTTTGCCTGAGGGCTCCTAAGGGTTTAATCCGACCCTGGAGTGCTGCCCATAGGTTTAGGACTTCAGATTTTAGAAAACAAAATGGAATGTTAGCAAATAAACGTTCCAACCAGCGGCAGTGGCCTCCCCGAAACATTCTCACATAGGACTAACACGGGTGGGGGAGGGAATACACCGCTCGCCAGAAAACGTGCAGTATTCCCTAAAGTGGGGAAAACTCTCGCTCCAGCTTACGCGCCTTTTTTTGCGTGTCGTAGAATGGGGAAAAAATCAAATATGCAATTTCAATGCCTTTTTTTACCGATTTAAGCAAAAATTGGAGACAAATCTACAATTAGGGTTAGGGTTCTACAATTAGTATTTTCTTCTAGAAGATAGCGTCTTCAGAATTATGCGATTATACAGACCGACAGACAATCAACCCTTTACGGATTTGGTCCAAAATTTGATACGGACCTACTTTCCTGATGATACAACTGTGTACCAAATTTTATCCATTTAGCTATCCACATTTTTACTCTCTCGTATACGAAGTATACAAAGAGAAAGCACTGTAATCGTCAAAAAAATTCGAACTCGAAATTTTGACGAATCTCCACGTTTTAGACCTCCCTGAGTCCGAAAAACACAATTCTGGAATTATGTCTGTCTGTGAACGCGATAACTCGAAAACTATTAGAGCTACGTGGATGAAATTTGGTATGTGACTTATGTACATAATTTGTAGGTTTCTACCAAATTTTGGACAACTTCCGTCCACGGGAAGTCTGTCTGTCCGCGGTCATGCAAACACTATAACTCAAACACTTGAATAGCTAGATGGATAAAATTTTGTACACAGTTTTATCATCATGAATGTAGGTCCGTATAGAATTTTGGGCCAAACCCGTCAAAGGGTTGACTGTCTGTCGGTCTGTATAATTTACTTTTGAAGAGAATTCGTATCTCCACGCGCATGCGTATTGGAAGCAATCTTCTGTGCACGTGAAAGGGAACGGAACGGAATTTCATTACGGAGTAGCGAATTACGTCAGTTTGTCCTTGAGCCGGTAAGAGTGGAAGTGTGTGATACATGCATTTTATTCGGTATGCATCTCTTTGAATTTGATTATTTTCCTAGATATTTTTTAATCACTATAATGAAACAACCTTCTGACAGTCATTGGATTCTGGGTAACAGTAGGTTCGAATTTTTTTAGCCACGTGGGGGAAGGGGAAACGGCACCTTTTGGGGGAAGTATACGAGAAATTTTAGGGGAGAACACTCCCACTGGTTGAGTTATAGTGTTCACATGAACGCGGACAGACAGACAGACTTCCCGTAGACGGAGTTTGTCCAACATTTGATAGAAACCTACAAATTACGTGTAAAGATCACATGCCAAATTTGATCCCTGTAGCTCTAATAATTTTTGAGTTATCGTGTTCACAGACAGACACACATACATAATTCCGAAATTGAGTTTTTCGGACTCAGAGAGGTCTAAAACGTGGAGATACGTCAAAATCTCGAGTTCGAATTTTTTGACGATTACAATACTTTCTCTTTGTATATACTTCGTATACGAGAAAGTAAAAACCAAATACAGTCAGACATATTGCCTCTGTATGAATTCTTAGTGGTGCCATCTGTCTGAAATACGAAGACTGTATTTTCAAAGGAATGTTGATTGAACTAATATGACATAATATAGAAACTAGTTTCTGATTGGGTTATGTGAAACTTGCACTGCCTGAGGGCTCCTACGGTTTAATCCGGCCATGGGGTGCTGCCTGTAGATTTAGGACCTCAGATTTTTTTTTTTTCAAATATGGAATGTTAGCAGATACACGTTCCAAAAACAGTCGGATATATTGCCTATGTATGAATTCTTTAGTGGTGCCATCTGTCCGAAAAATGAAAAAACTGTATTTTCAAAGGAATGTTGCTTAAACTAATATAATATAAAAACTAGTTTCTGATAGGATTATATAAAAGTATATCATGACATCCTTTTCTGATAAATTGCAATTAATGAAAAAAAGTATCTCACAGCATTTATAAAAGGATAAAATGGACGCATCTGATTCAAAATTCCGTAATTCAGTTTGCATATCCGGAAAAAAACTATCTAGTGCAACAACAGAAATATATTCGAATCATAAAATAAATATATGCGCCATATGCTGTGTTTCTATCTATTTCAATGATGAGTAATTATAGACAGTTTGTGTAAGAAGTATATATAATTTATACAAATTATATAACCTTAGATAATTTTGTATACGAAGTTTTAACAAACTTTTTTCTTACATTTTCAAGCTTAATCGTTATGAGTGAGTCGTAAAAAAAAGGGAATATAGAAATAATTTGAAATAGAAATCACGTTTTGACATCTTATTCAACCTCATTACGATAAAAAGAGTTCCCTTCCTTGATTAATTTCCTTTCCTATAATCAGTGGTGTAATCACAAAAACACAGCTGTGCCGGAACGCTCTAAAGGCAGTGCCGGAACACCTCTAACCAGGGAGGAAAAGGTCGCACTGCTTTAAGGACATTTTCGTAATTTTTTATTATTAATTTCTCGTAAAAAATAGCAGTGCCGGAACGATTTTCCGACTGCACTACACCCCCAGATAGCACGTACGTTTGCAGCAAGTTTGATTTTTACTTGATATTACCTTGTCATGGCAAATTTGACGCGTCAAGCTTGAAGCGAAACTGTGGCAAACTAACAATGCAGAATCGCTACCCTCGCTTGCAAAACGAGTTTGCCACAAGTTCGCCGTGACAACTAGCGCCACCCCTCCTTGCAATGCAAGCTCGCTGTGAGTTTGCAAAACAAGCTTGCTGCAAAGATGTAATAAGAGATAATTATCTTTGTCTCTGTTTTAAAAAAAAACATCCGATTTTTAATAGCATCTCTCCGAGACCGTCATTCTTTTTATTAATTCAATAAATCAATGATAATTTGTGAAAAAACTAACTTTTTTATAAAAAAAATTTTTGAAACATTTTCCATCTTTTTACTAAATATAGAACTCACACTTTAAAGAAAACTATATCGCCTTTTTCTTAATGTTGAAATTTTAACGTTTATAAACAAAATTAAACCTAAAACCCAGATAGCACGTAAGTTTGCAGCAAGTTTGATTTTGACTTGTCATGGCAAAATTTGACGCGTCAAACTTGAATCGAACTTGTAGCAAGTTCGATGTGACAAATAGCGCCATCTCCTTTGCAAATCAAACTTGCTGCAATTTTGCAAAACAAGCTTCCTGCAAAGATAGCACAATAAAGAGATAATTATCTTTGTCTCTGTTTTAAAAAACATCCGATTTTTAATAGCATCTCCTAGACTAATTCTTTTTTATTAATTCAATAAATCAATGATAATTTGTGAAAAAAATAACTTTTTTATAAAAAAATTTTTTGAAACATTTTCCATCTTTTTACTAAATATATCACTCTCACTTTAAAGAAAACTATATCGCCTTTTTCTTCATGTTGAAATTTTAACGTTTATAAACAAAATTAAATCTAAAAAACATCAGTGTTTGTTGAACAATAATAACTAGACATTTTGTCCCATTTTAAAGTAATTACTTTTGAACTCTAATTTCATAATTTGTTCTACTAGCAAAACGTAGTTATTAGCGAAAATAGCTCTCTCTTTGACTTCAAATCATATTCTCAACTCAAAAAATTAATGAAATCCAGAAAATAGTTAAAAATAAATCGTATACGAATCGAATCGAACGATGTATTAGCGAAATCTATCTTCTCCTCTCAGAGTTCAACTGGCTCAATGGTTAGCGTCTCCGCTTCGGAACCGGGAGGTCGCGAGTTCTATCCCGGGTTGTGATTCGCATTCTGTTTTTGCTATAATTTGCAATAAGTTTGCACGGCAAGCTTGTGGCAAGCTTGCTGCAAGTTCGTTTCATGGTGACTTCGGAGCTTTCGTTAACTTGCTGCAAGCTTGCACTCTTGTCATGACAAATTTGTGGCAAACTTTCACTCTTGTCATGACAAATTTGTGGCAAGCTTGCTGCAAACTAAAATTGCTATTTGGGAAAACAGTCAATGTTTGTTGAAAAATAATAACTTCGTTTTTGTTCCATTTTAAAAGTAATTACTTTTGAACCCTAATTTCATAATTTATTCTACTAGCAGAACGTAGTTATTAGCGAAAATCGCGCTCTCTCTTTGATTTCAAATAATGATCTCAACACAAAATTTAAAAAATTAATTAAATCTAGAAAAGAGTTTAAAATAAATCATATACGAATCGAATCGAACGATGCATTAGCGAAATCTATCCTGTCCCCTCAGAGTTTATCTGGCCGAGTGGTTAGAGCGTCCGCTTAGCGAGTGCTAGGTCGCGAGTTCTAATCCGAGGTTGTGTTCGTACTCTGTTTTTGCTATGTTTGCAATGAGTTTGACGTGGCAAGCTTGCTGCAAGTTCGTCGCGTGGTCACTTCGAAGCTTGCTTTAACTTGCTGCAAGCTTGTTTCACACTTGCACTCTTCCCAGATAGCAAGTAAGTTTGCAGCAAGTTTGATTTTGAAATGATATTAACTTGTCATAGCAAATTTAACGTGTCAAACTTGAAGCGAACTTGTAGCAAATTCACCGTGACAACTAGCGCCACCTTCCTTGCATTGCAAGTCTGCTGCAAGTTCACCGTGACAAATAGCGCCACCTCCTTTGCAATGCAAATTTGCAGAATGCTTGCTTGATGCAAAGATAGCACAAAGAGATAATTATCTTTGTCTCTGTTTTAAAAAAAACATCCGATTTTTAATAGCATCTCCTAGACCGTCCTTTTTATTAATTCAATAAATCAATGATAATTTGCAAAAAAACTAACTTTTTTATAAAAAAAATTTTTGAAACATTTTCCATCTTTTCACTAAATATATCACTCGCACTTTAGAGAAAACTATATCGCCTTTTTCTTAATGTTGAAATTTTAACGTTTATAAACAAAATTAAACCTAATAAACAGTCAATGTTTGTTGAAAAATAATAACTTAGACATTTTGTCCCATTTTAAAGTAATACTTTTGAACTCTAATTTCATAATTTATTCTACTAGCAAAACGTAGTTATTAGCGAAAATCGCTCTCTCTTTGACTTCAAATCATATTCTCAACTCAAAAAATTAATGAAATCAAGAAAATAGTTTAAAATAAATCGCATACGCATCGAATCGAACGATGTATTAGCAAAATCTATCGTCTCCTCTCGTAGCCGAGCTGGTCGAGTGGTATAGACGTCAGGGTACCGACCGGTAGGTCGCGAGTTCTATCCCGGGTTGTGTTAGTACTCTGTTTTTGCTATAATTTGCAATGAGTTTGCACGGCAAGTTTGTGACAAGCTTGCTGCAAGTTCGTTCCATGGTGACTTCGAAGCTTTCGTTAACTTGCTGCAAGCTTGCACTCTTGTCATGAGAAATTTGTGGCAAGCTTGCTGCAAACTAAAATTGCTATCTGGGTTGTCGTGTCAACCTTACTGCAAGCTTTCAGATTTGCAGTGCAAGACTGCTGCAAACTAAAATTTCTATCTGGGCCTCTGCTACAATGCACCTTATGAAATCCGGGAAATAAACTTTCACAAATTTTACAATTGTTTGTTAATAGATGGAAGCACTATAAGTTCCATATTTTTCAATCAAATCTTGTGAAAGGACAGCCTGCTCAAATAACTACATTCGTTTTATTGACGCAATTTTAGTTCAATCTAGCTTTGAAATGAATGCAAATTTGAATTCCGTTTCGAAACAAACGTATAAAAAAAGGGTTGCAAACAATAGCATGATTGATAATCTCAATTTTAAGTGTTCGGTAATTTTGAAATGTATTTTAAAACTATAATTTATATAAAATAAAACTTTTTAATTCCCTCTTTCATGATTTTAACTGAATTTTTTTCTTCTTTACGCTGATAACTTTTGCTATAAAATAATCAACATTTAAAACTTTGTTCATCATTTTTCTTTTGTGTCGTCATTCACGTTTGAATCGATTATCCTGAATTCACTTCTTTTGTTATCGATTTATTCAAAATTAATTTTTAGAACAATCTTACTTTTTAAAATTATGTATTGAATAATCATGAATAAAAACACAACATAATCTTGTATGTCATGTTCAATTTTACTTTTCCATTTATGACGAATCGCTATCTTTGCATTGTCCATCGTAATCGAAGTATAAATTGTTTGTCATGCTCCGACGATCAAGCACGACGAATTTTTTTTATGATTTATGCCATACATGGTATTTTACCAAATCCTCCTTTAATGATAATATAATTGAATAGATACATGGTTTCTCGCTTTTGATATGATATTGTTTGGTGAAAAAAGTAGTTCGAACTTGCGTTACGGAACAGCTGTTGCTAGTTGGAACTTCTTGGTACGGCAAGTAAAAATCGTTTGTTTATTGAATTAAAAATATTCCTTGTTTTGGTTTTGATTAATGCATACATTTTCCGAGTTCTTTTCCTCAAACTTATCGTTCTTTCTGTTGTATCTCCTTGAGTTTCTGACGATGGAATCTGAAAAGTAACATTATTTTAATAAATCCTTTTTATTGTAATTATTTATTTTTCGTGCTGAAAATATAAACTAAATATTTGTGTTCCAAAGGTTAAAGAAATTGTCTTGGTGAAAATCGTTTCGTTCGGATCTATTTGTGAGTTTCTGAATTAGTTTTCTTTGTAAGCTTTAAATTCTGAATTGTTTTGGGGTGCGTTATTGTTTGATAAAAATATATTAACGTAAATAGTTTACATTCCTAAATATTTCATTTTTATTTTCATTTTAAAAGCTTTCTTCCATGATATTTTTATAATAAGCGGATTTCTTTTATTAGCTGTATGGAAATGTTTTGCAATATTGTATTTTCATTTTGACTATTATGGTATGAATTTTCTCTCGTTTATTAATTTTAATATTTTTCAACAATGATTAAAATATTTATTCTTCATTGTCTTATTCTGATAACTTTTTATTAAATAAATTATTATATTTCGTTCCGCTGGTTTCATGAAACTTTTTTTAGAACGTTTACATAAAGCAATAAGATTGACAAGATTTTAGTTTGGTCCTTCCTGCACTTAACTTTTGGTTTGCTGTATTATCCTTTTTTTTTTTTTTTTTTTAAGCTTTTGCTTTGTTCTCCCTATTTATTGCAATTTCAGGTCAAATGTATCATTTATGTTTCGAAAATAAATTTATATTACCTACTTCTAAAAATTGGTCGAAGTTGTAATGATAATTAGGTATTCTGAGATAAATAGGAAAATAAGACAGATATTTATATTTATTTCTTATTGATACAAATTTACAATTTTAGCTAAATTTTTAGAAGAAACTTTTATTGTATATGGATGAGTTTCCTGTTTAATTTCAATAGTTCTGTTATAGTAAGCTTCTAATTAGGAAACCCATTTTGGCTTCTGTTTTTTTTACCAAGTTCAAATTAGTTTTGTCTTATTACCCAAAAGGTAGTAATTATGTGTTCTTTGTATTATCTTTTTTATTTTTTTTTTTAAGTGATTAGTCGATAGAAACCCAATAATATCCACATATGATATTCATTGAAGATGCATTTATATATTCTTGAAAAAACCAACAACAAAGCAATTATGGCAACTGTTCTGTAAAAAGATGCTCGTATTGTCCGTAACCATCCAAATCTGTTAAAATAAGTACCTCAAATTTGAAGTTTTTAAAGTATCTGCAAGGTATGAAAATAAAAATGAATGCAGGTGTTGATTAACATCTGCAAACAAAGTGCCGAAATTTTGAAAATTTCCATCGACAAATCATTATAGGTATGTTATCATTAATCATAAACAAGAAAACGGAAGTTTCTACATGCAAAAAAATAAACAAAACGGGAAAACTCATTTGTACGAAATTTTTTACATTACATTTAGCTCCAACTCTTTTTCTTTTATATGTCCTTTAAACTGCTACTTCTCTAATGTTGGATATAATGTAATTTTAACAATTAAAATGGTATGCAGATAATATATTTAAATTTAACATCTAATAAATATTAGGGCTAAAAGTAGATGAAGTAACTTTTTAACTGGTAGTACGTAATTCGTGTGTCAAAATCTGATTGTTACTACATTAATAATTTTAATTTGGGTGGCAGGGGAAAAATATCAGACTCGGTTCTCAAGAGTTGTGACATGTCGCCCTCGCATATGTTGTGGTTTTGAATAGGTGTCTTTTTTCTCTCGTAAACTTTAAATTTAAACCACTAATTTTATTTCTGATTTGTCATTTTCTTGTTTCCAAATAAATGATGATACTTTATTTTTCAAAGGTGTGTTTGAAGTAAACTTAGTCTACAACATGTCTGCTTTGATATGAAAGAATAAGTTCTTGAATCAGTATCTATCATAGTGTGGCTAAAGGTCTACAAGTTTCCTCTATAAAGTATATGGTAATATTCTTATCATTTTTGTAACTAGTATTTTCATTCAATGATTACGAAAATAAAATTCTATTTTTCTAAGTAAGTTAAATAGCTTACAAATATCAAAACCAGTAACATTTTGTCTGATTATTTGCATAAATTTTAGATCATATGTTTGAAAAATAGTAAATTAGAAATTATGTCATCTCAAAGTAAAATACATGTAATTGTTACAGTAGTGCATATTTTAGCAATTTGATTTTTTTTTTTTTAAGTGTTCCAAATATGGATTGCATTATGTATTGTGATGGTGTCAATGATTTTATTTAAAATATTAACGTTTAAAGAGAGTACAGGTACCTAGTTATTACAGAATGACCTCGATTATCCCAGCTGAATGAGAACACAGTCGTCTGGGATAATCAAAAACTCGGCTAACAATGCCAAGCATGAGCATAAAGTTTGCTTGCTTGGTTTTTTTTTTTTTTTTTTTTCGTACTTTTGGCTCACCTATATTCCACTGATAGTAGAATTCAGTACTGAAAATAGAATTCAGTTTTTAAGTTAGTTTATTTTCACACATATTTTTGCTTTTCATAATGTATGACTTTTGAATTGTCTATCAAAAAAAACCAAATACCTAAAATCTTATACTCGAAATAAGTCTTTGTTTTGTTTTGTATTTTTTAGATAGCATGATGTTCGCATGCTTCTATTAAGAATAGTAATCCTTAGATGTATGTTTCTCGTATCTAATTTGCTAAATATACTTGATTGTATTCAGTTGACTTTTTATACTAAGCTACTTTGTGTTCTTTACAGAATCTAATAAATCTTGTTTTAGATTTGATTTTGAAGGGTTACAATTTTATGCACTAATATTGCACCTCTGCATTTTTATATAAATCAGTGGCGAATCCAGGGGGTTATGGAGCTGCAGTCACCCCGCCCCCCCCAGAGCTAAACCAGAATTTTTGAATTTAGTTAAAATCACTACAACTATTTGTTCTTAATCTCTTTAAAAAAAAAAATTGAATTTAAAAAAAAAAAAAAAACATTTCTTTCTGACTTGACAGACTCGAAAATTTCCCCACTTTTGTAGTCATTCCACTTGTACATTTACACGGTCGAAAACACTTTTTGGCTAATTATTTCATTACATTTTTTATTAAATTATCGAAAGTATTGTAGTGTTCTTTATGATTCTTATTGTAAGGTGAGTAAATTCTTTAAAGTTAAAGTGTTTTGGCTTACATAAGCCATAGGGCTTTTGACATTCGTCACGACAACACAAATTTTTTATGACCTCAACCCCCCGACCCAAATCCTGGTTTCGCCACTGATATAAATCCAATTCGTTTGTTTCCACTTTGATCTTTTCTGTGACATTTTGTGATTATTTGGTGCTAACAAATTTGCTTCCATCATCTGTATTCAATAAATAAGGAAATATCAAATGTGTCAATTTCCTCTTCATGCTGTCTGCCATGTGTTTTTCTCCTTGACTGAAAAACCATGACCTGTTTAGGGTTGGAGGATTGTTTGAGTCCTCATTCCTTTAAGTATTTGATAGCTCTGTATCCAGTGATTTCTGCTCTACACTTCCCTATTAAAGTATATTCATGATGATGATGATGATGATGATTATGTGCAAGATATGATCTTTTATTAGGTATTGTCCAATAAAGTGATTGTCATTTAGCTATACAAATACTATCATTCTTTTTTATTTAACTAACAATAAAAAACAAAGAATTATGAACTTGTTGCAAGCAGATTAATTTAGATTTTGCCTTGATGTGTGATTTGATGTTTATTGTGCTAAAATTGATGATATTGTTAATTTTTACCACTAAGATTTTTTAAATCCTGAATAGGCTGTATTAGATAATCCTTTTTGTCAGTATAAATTTGTCGTGTTCTGGGAATCAAAGGTGTAAATGATATCTTTTCAATAGTAGAGTTGATATTCCTGAGCAAGGTATGAATTAGTTTTTGATACTTTCTGTCATTGTTATCTAATTCGTAGAATAAGAGTTCTTTTCTCTTTCTTTTACTGATGTCGTCTGTCTCGGGCACTCTCAATAAATACTCCGATATCTGTAAACTTACTTTTCTCATCTGTAATCTTTGCTATGAGAAGACATGATTTACATTATGTTTAATAAAGAACCTTCAGGGATATTAGGACAAGGAATAGTCTCTGTTTTTGTCATTTTTACATGTATATACGTTGAGTTAAGCTTATTTTATAAGATATCTGGATTATTTTTTTTTTTTAACTTTAGAATCTATTCTTATGGGGTAAATGTATGATAAAAAAAATTCTAATACCAAAAAAAGTTTATTTCTGAAGTATGAATAGAATGAAAATATGGAAAATGATAATTATAAAGAGTTGAAAGTGGTCTTGGTTTAAGAATTGGGCTGTTGGAGGAGGATCAAAGTTATGTTAATGAAAATCATCAGTTGGCAAAAATCGAAAAATTGTTAGATTTTAGTAGCTCGTGGGTTTTTTTTTTAATTTGAGAAAAACATTTCATTTTGTTGTGATATTAAAAATTACTAAAAGAAAAATCTTATTGATGATTTTGTCATTATTACTTATGTTACAATATTACTAACTTTATTTATATAATTTGAATAATAGTTGGATTATGCTGATCTGCATATTTTTGTGTTTTTATGTTTCTCATGCAAAAGTTAAATTTTTTCTGCTTTAATGTTCTTCGTTCATATTTTTACTATGAAGGTATTATAATTAATATTTTTGCATACAATTTTTTTGTTTTAGTATTTTAGTTGTTACATATTATGTTTTATTATGTAAAGATGTACATAGACCTGCATAGGTTTTAAACTGAAGTTCCAAGTCTGTCCATTATGGATAGACTAAGTAGACTTGCAACTTGTTAGATGTTTATAATTGCTTACATTTTCATACATCTCATAAAACATTTAGTGGCTATATATTTCCATTTTCTGATGTATGACTCTTGATCTGACAATTATTTTTAATATTACATGCTAATATTATTTTAAAATTATTTTGTGTAAAATATATGTGTGTGATGCATATTTTACGAATGCAGTAGTTAAATTCTTTGTTAAATTGCAATTGAAGAAACTTTTTATTAAAATGGGGGGGGGGTAATATTTTCCTTGATGAATTACTCTGATGATGTTAATGTTTTTTTTAAAAAAAGAAAATTTCAAATGTGGGCTGGGTAATTGTAAATTGAAAGCTTTGTGGCATATGAACTAATTTAATATTGAACTATTCAAAACCAAAGTAAAAGCTAAAAATGGTGATAACAAAGGATGCTAAAATTATATATATATTTGTATTATTGTGCAGTATTTATGCAAAAAATGTTTCAAAAGTTGGGTTAGAAGAATGGAGATATTAGGATATTATTTTATGACTTTTTTGCTTAATATGTGAAGGCAGATCAAGCTAAGTTCTGACTTTTAATTAATCTTCCCATTTCTAGGAATTATGGGAAAAAATTAAATATGAAGATGATTCTGTTCTATTTAAAAGTAGAAATTAAATGGATTTCTTGACTTGCTACTATCACTATTAGGATGTTGGCTCAATTGTTATGAAATTAAAAATCTGTAGCTCTGCGGTACTTTAATTACCTGATGTTTTTATCTTTCAAATTAAATTCAAGTTTTCAAGATATCACAAAGAAATGTAGGTTTTAAAAAAACTTAGAAACTAATTTTTAAAATTATAATTCATATAATATATATGTATACTTATATATCTATATAAAAATTTATACAACTTTAGATTTATCTAACTTGTAAAATCACATTTTGAGAAAAGGAGGTTAAAAAGTCATTTTTGTAAGTGGTAACTAGAATTATATATTTTAAAAAATGAAATTTAAATTGCAGGACATATTAGTGTGAATGATTTAACTTTATATCCTTTCAAAATATGCTGAACTCATCAGTTTTAATCCACATTGTCTTTCAGGTGTATGACATGTAATCTGCTCTTCCTGGTGCTATGGCTACTACAAAAATCCCAGAGCAGAAAGTCATTTTGTGTGGAGAGTTTGGTGTAGGGAAGAGTTCCCTCTTCAGGCGATTTGCAATGAACACTTTTGTTTCTAATTCCAGTCGCCACTCCACTTTGGGCCTGGACCATTTTGACAAGGTGTACAGAATCCATGGTAGAAACATTCGTGTGAGTAGAATTTTCTATAGATTTTTGTTGCTTTTCCGCTCAGTTTCTTTTTATTGGCGGAATGCGACTGTTTATTTTTTGTTGTTATGCGACATTATGTCTTTGCTTGTCCCTAATGACACTTGATTATTTGTGCATCATAATAACAGGGATGAGATTTTCCCGCTTTTTGGCGGATTTCCGCTTTTCTTGAAATGAAAAATTTCTGCTTTTTCTTTTTTCCCAAAAAAAAATCCGCTTTTCCTCCTTTTTTTCTTACCTTGATCTTGGATTCCGTGTTCTTAAAAAAATTTAGAGATATCCGCGCCTCCTTTTGCAAGAAATGCTAAGAAAAAAGACCCTTGTGATTGAAAATACTTTTTTTCCCAAAATCTGCATTTTAAAGTGGAAAATTTGTTAAAAAACAAGTAGAATGTAACTAATTGTTTACTGTCATAAATTTTTAAAAAAATTTCATTTGCATTCAAAATCTTCATTTTCTACTATTATTCTAGCTACAAGTTAGTTGACTAAATAACAGTTGTAAGTATGATTAGTATTTTGTTAATTTGGCATTCCTTTTTTGTCGTATGTAATTTTTAAGTGTCCTTTATATTTTTCATTTGCTGGTTTTAGCCCTGCATGTAATTAAACAATTACCCACTCACAAACATATATATTTGTATATAATAATTTATCACGCTTAAATGCTTAAGTTACTTAAAACGTATTTCACGCGTAAAATTTTCAGATTTCTATTTTCAGCTTTTTTGGGGTTTTTCCAATCTCATCCCTGAAATTAGAGATGTAATGAATAGTGATTTGGCCGAATAACCCAATTTTTAAAAACATTTCACTTTTGATTGTAAATGAAATATTTTTCAAATTTTAAATGAAAAAAGTTAAAATAAAATAAAATTGAGTTTTTATTATTTGTATATTTAAAAAACTGTTAATATCTTTATATATTTGTAATATTTTAAATATCTTAATTCCAATAATAAGAAATGAGAAACTTCCTTCATTTTGGGATTGCTTCTAAGAAATAAAAGAGTCATCATAGCAGAACATGACAATGACAAACACAGAAGAAAATTGAAATCATGAATTAAAATTACTAGAAGTAAATTCCTATTTTGATGAAGAACTTATAATAGGTAGGATGGAGTTTCCACTTAGTTGGTGGAAAAAATTTTCAAGTTTCGCAAATTGAGCAAGAAAATATCTTTCAGTTCTTGCAAGCAATATATATAGTGGCCGTTTATTTTCTGAAGCTGGTAATATATATGGAACAGACTTCTATAAATGATATGCAACATTATTAAATACACTTGTGTACTGTGCTACTTAAAATTAGATAAATGTTAAATTTTTTTATAATAAATGTACTGGAATGTAATTCTGCAATATTTATTAAATATATTTTAAACAATATTTTTTAAAAAACATTTTATCCAGAATTTATTCTGCTGAATACCTGTTTAGCATTTGGCGTGGCTGAATGAATATTCACGAGAGGGCTGAATAGGCATTGTACTTAATATTCACTACATCCCTAGTTGATATTATATGTGTATGAAACCAAACAAAACAGACTCTCTCCTGAAAATACTGAAAAGTTATTGTTCTTGCATAATAATTTCAGGCTTTGCAATGATAAATTGTATGTAACTTTAATAAAAAAAACACCTATGCAATTTAAAATTGGGTAAATTTTAGAAGATTTTTTGATAATAAATGTACTGAAATGTAATTCTGCAATATTCTTTGTTAAATGTGTATTAAGAAACACATTTAAAAAAAATTATTATCCTGAATATATTCGACTGAATATCTGCTTACTATTCGGCGTGCCGAATATTCGTTATATCCCTAATCATAATGTTTTATTTTTTTTATCGAAATTTCAAAGATGTATAATAATGCAAGGATTTTTAAAATAAGATAAGCTAAATCATTTAACTTTCACAGTACCCTTCCTTGCAAAAAGAAAAATTAATGAAATATGCGTTAAAATGTTTGTATACAACAGAAGGTTTGTTACTTTTTGTTTCGTGTTATCTCTGAGTTACTTTCAACTGCTATTCAAACTGTTTTTTGTCTGTTCATTTGTTATGAATTGAAAATATAAGCAAGTCCATATCCTCCAACAAAGGTAAAGGGAATATGTTGATCAAAATTTCATCTGTTTTTGTGCACATTTTTAGAACATCCTTTTGTGATATCAGGTCGTCCATTTTTCATCACTTTTTAGATATCCTTGTTTCACACTGATTTAAATTGAGATTGTTCTGCATATGAATCTTTTCTTTCAAAGTTTTTCAATCACTTTGATAGCCTCAATAAACAAGTCTAGTATTTAGCTGACTTACTACCACTTCAGTCCCACATCTATCAACATTTAACAACAAGGTTATCTAAAAAGTGATGAAAAATGGACGACCTGATATCACAAAAGGATGTTCTAAAAATGTGCACAAAAACAGCTGAAATTTCGATCAACATATTCCCTTTACCTTTGTTGGAGGATATGGACTTGCTTATATTTTCAATTCATAACAAATGAACAGACAAAAAACAGTTTGAATAGCAGTTGAAAGTAACTCAGAGATAACACGAAACAAAAAGCCAAGGATACAACTAACAATGAATTATAGAAATACCACACCCCACATCAATATAATCAGTGGTGGCTCGTGTTATGTAATCTTGGGATGCTGTAACTTTTAACCAATCCTTCACTGTGCAGTGATGCATATTTGTATCGGTTAGGTTTTTAATTTTTTTTTATCTTTTTCCATTAATTTTATATTTAATCAATGAACTTAAAACATTTTTAGGTAAATATTTTAACAAATTTATTTCAATAAAAAATGAAAACTCAAAATTTGTTTTCCTTTCACACAGCTGCGGTTGAACAATGAAATGACAGTTTAAAATAATTTTCTTATCAATTAGCAAGAAAAAATGTTATACTATAACTTACTATGAAAATAAGAATAAGCAAATATTGTTTGTTAATATCATTAAAAATTACTTAAAAATAAAACCCATTCTTCGTGTTTTCTTTCCAACGAAAAGATTAAAAACATTGACCTTGATGCTTGTATGATGATTTTTTAAAAAGTTGAACCCTTTCAAATCAAAACAGCTACATATAATCTATCCCGTTTCATATTGTGTGCGTCAGAAAATATTTTATTATTTTTTTAATGTTAAAAAGTAGACTTCAGGTTCTGACATAGTATGCAGTAACGGGAATTGCGAAGATGTGATATTTTAAAATGGGAATACACTTATCAATATTCTTTCACTAATTCTGTTTCTTAGAGCAAACCGTGTTTTATTTGAAATCGACGCTTCTTAAACTGTGAATCATGATCCTAAATAAGATGGTACAGAATATTGGCAGTCGCTAAAATTTTGAAAACATTTGTATCACGGAAAATTTCTCATCAGCATGAATCTTTTGGATTGCAAGAAATTTCATTCAAATTTAATTAATATAAAAAACTTTTTCAATTAAATTTCTATTTCTATTTAATTATTCTTCATTTCCGTACTTATTTTCAAAGTTTTGGCTTGTAAAAAAAAATTCTGCGGTGGGGAAAATCTTTGAAACTTCGTTTCCAGCTTTTCTGGTGGTGTGAATCGCACAGTATCCCTTCAGCTTAAAAACATGTAGGAGAAGGAAGGGGAAAGCTTCTGCTCTTTAACCCCTTCAGGACAGCCGATCGCTGAAGGAAACGTGCCAACCGGCCGGGAGCTGGCAAGCGCATTCTGTGCCCACCGGTCGAAGCATTTTCTCCTGCTAAGCCTAAGACGCATTAAAAGTTCGCATTACATAATAATGAATAAAAAGTGTCCTTTACATAGAAATGAAACTATTTTTAAATATGCGGGAAACGATATCGTATTCTAAATCGTAAAAAAAGTTTAATTAAAATACTTGACTTTTAATAATAAAAAATAAAAATATATTGTATTTCCCTATAATTGAAAGTGCCTAAATAAACACTAGATTATTGATGCAAAATTCGAAAATATAGGAAAAAATGAATATTTACATTCAATATTATAAAATACTTCAAGAAAATTGTAATAATTAACTCTTCAAAGCCTTCTGAAAAATCTTCTATTTTAGGGCTCCATTGACATGACGGAATTGGAATCGATATATTAGTACTATCCTCTTCTAATTCAGAATTTGGTGATTTATAACTATCTAAAGAACTCTTAATAATTTATTGCTTTATCACTTTCGTCGGAAAAATCCATAGATTTGTCATTTAAAAATTTACACATTTCCTCCTCGGAAAGTTAACGCATTCTTTTAGCAGTAACTGCAAAAATAAAACAGAGAGGCATAAAAACCCTTGACAGAATATATCCCATAAAATTTCAACCCATGCGAGAGGAGAAACTATAAACCAATCACTCCAAAATGAGTTAAAGAGCTCTTTAACACATGCTTCTATTTACACTCGCCAGCACATGTTTCTGTTTATACTCTCAAAAATCAAATAATTCCAATAGAATGATTCACAGACACGTGGCCGACTACAATCTGACCTCGGAGAGAGAAATACTAATGAACGGGGCCAATCTTTTGAAAGAAACATGGAATAGTAACACCATCTGATAGAAAATATTTTGTTCCAAAAGCATATGTGCGGCTCTCGGCCCTGAGATGAGTCAAGCTGAAACGCACATATTCGGCACTCGTCCCGAAGTGGTTAACTACGTGTGCTCGCAGGAGGAATTCGGAGCTGCAGTGCTAGACAGTTCTAGTTACTTGTAGTTGCTTTTTTCTCTGCACATAATCTTCGGGTGGTGAAAAAATAAGATAAGGAACTTAGTTTTCTGCCTCAGTTTTTACTCGTTTATTTGAAGATCGAAATCGTTTAAAGTAAAATTTGGTTAGATTGTTGATAGATTTAAGCATTAATTGAGAAATAATATAAATTGATTATATTTATACAATGAAAAAAGTTGGGGGTGCTGCAGCACCATAATCCCTATGCACGAGCTGCCCCTTAATGTAATTATCATTGTATCATTTCAGATCTTATAGTTTGATGTGTAACTTTACATTTTTGTGGGTTTCTTGCCAAAATTGCAGGTTCTAGTACTCAAGATAATAATATAAATACGTATCCCCGTACTTTGCATTTCATGTAGACATTCTTATTGCACAGTTTGAATTAACAATTAAAAAAAAAATGTGATGTAAGATGTGTAAAATATCTCACTTCACATGAGCTTAAGTTGCCCATAAAATGTGTATGTAACCTCCTCTTAACAATAAACATTAATGCTAGAACCAACAGATACAGATTTAGAGTGACAGGAACTTGATGCTGTTGTTTTAAATTTCATTATACGTTTCGATGGATGGTACTCGGTTGTCTCAGTCACTCATGTGTTTGACAGGTGCTTTATCATTGCTTCTGTATACTGTAACAATAAGGTTTTATTATTCGTAGTACTTTGGTCATAAAATGTTTCTTATATATGTCTGAAACAATTGCCTTCAATATTTACTGAATAGTCAGTATGTTCTGAAATAATATATGCCCTGATGATGTAGACAACATCTATTGCTTTAATCACTGACCAACTTCTGAGTATTCATGTGAAATACTCGGAAGTTGGCCCATGTTTATTTTTGTATACAACACATGTAAAATTTCAGTATTGTTTATGAGATTAATGTTATATAGCAATCACCAAACAGTGAATTTCTATTTTTAACTGCTGTTTAATATATTATTCAATTATTTACATTGTATATAAAATATTTACAAAGGTGAACCTGAACCACATTATTCACATCAATTCCTACAACATTGCTCCCCAAGAGGAAGGGAGTTTGTTGTTGTGTTTTAATCTGTTTCATTTCTCCGCATGTAGCTTCTAGCATGCTTTTAACTTCTTTTGGCAACAAATTTGGAGAAACCAAAAATGTAGTACTCTAGTGCAATAATGTTATGATCAGCTTATTATTTATAGTTTAGTTTCATTTTCATAAAA
This sequence comes from Araneus ventricosus, assembly GCA_013235015.1. Classification (NCBI taxonomy): domain Eukaryota; kingdom Metazoa; phylum Arthropoda; class Arachnida; order Araneae; family Araneidae; genus Araneus; species Araneus ventricosus. Next base: position 7,186 of record BGPR01004451.1, on the reverse strand, counting down.
GGTATATTTATTGTCTCTATATATTTGAAATTTTTTTGCTCCTTTGAAATCGGTCTGTATGAGATATTAGCTTTACTTTCAAGGTTACTATAAAGAATTGATTTGTTTATTATTTATGACATCAAAATGTCTACCAGCAATGAAAACCATTTTAGCTGTTGAAATTCTTCAGCTAGAAAGAATTCTGGTTTGTCGCAAAGCTCCAAGGTTCCTGAAGAAAATGAATATTTAATAAACGTAAATTAGCAAAAAATTAAAGCTGAATATTAGGCTTAGCCAAATAATAAACAAATATTTAGCCAAATAAATTCAGGATCATAATTTTTTAAATGTGCTTTTAAATATATTTAACAAAGAATATTGCAGAATTACATTTCAGTACATTTATTATCAAAAAATCTTAACATTTATTCAATTTTAACTTGCATAGGACATAAGTGTATTTAATAATGTTACCTATCATTGTAAAGCCTCAAATTATGATGCAAGAACCATAATTTTTCAGCATTTTCACTAAGAATTGTGTTCTGTTTGATTTCACATACTCTATTACTAGCTTCAGAAAGAAAAAAAAAAAAAAAACGCTCCCTGTACAATGTACTTTCATGCGCTAGAAGTTATTTTCTTGTTAAATTTGCAAATTTTTTCCGCCAATTAAGTACGACACTCCATTCTAGCTATTAGAAGTTCTTTTCCAAAATATGAATTTAATGCTAATAATTTTAGTTTATCCATTGAATTTTTGTCCGTGTTTGTCATTGTGATTTTCTGCAATAATGAATCTTTCAATTCTGTAAAGCAATCCCAAAATGAAGAGGGTTTCTCATTTCTTATTATTGGAATTAAACTATTTAAAATATGCAAATAATATAATATTTTTATAATCTCAAATTTTTTTTATTTAAAATTTGAGAAATATTTTATTTTCAATCAGAAGTGAGATGTTTTTGAAAAGTGGGTATTCGGTCACCAAATATTTGGTATTTGGCTGAATATTTGGCCAAATCATTATTAGTTATATCATTAGAAAAATATATAAGATTTATTTTTAATTGTGAATTTCATCTAATATACCTAAAAGAAAAACAAATCATTAACCAAAATGCTCAAAACCAATATCCCAAGTCTTGACTTTCTTTCAGAACAAGAAATCAATCACCATTGCTTCAGTTTTTCCTCTTCTGGGGAGTTTGCTGCATATAAAATTATGATTTGCTGTTAGCTTTATTGAAAAATAGGAATATATCTATCCTATTAAAATTCGAAGGTAAACAAACGTATGTATGTATGTATGTCCGGCTATCTTCTCACGAACCGCTGAACGGAGAAGCACGCGGAAAGTACCAAAAGATAGGGAATAATCCAAGGAATCCATTTAGGCCATTTAAATTCTGAAATTACAATTAGTTAAAAAGATATTAATTAAAAACGTCGAAATGAATTAATTGACGTGCTGCCATCTATTGACAGAATGGTGAATTCATTCACGGCGGATTCTTTTTTTTTTTTTTTTTTTAATATTATTTTTCGCATCCGGTGTTGTATTTTTTTTATTTATTTAACGGAAGTTTGTATTTCCTTTTGAGCGATCTTCTGTGTTTGGATTTATTAACAATTGAAAAAAAATCGTTTTCCTGCATTTTTCTTTCTTTTTTTGTTCGTACGGTGTTTCGCAACATTTACGTTTGTTGGGGAAAATAATTATTCCTTTTTATCCGTTTTTTTTTTTTCATTATTATTCGTTTTATTTTTTATTTTGCAAAACAAATATCATGCTAATCTGTTTTAATTTATAAGCATAAGAATTCTCGCGTTTTCATTCAAACCAAACCGATTTAAGGTAGTAAAAAGGCTAGAACTGAAAGTTTTAATCCAACAAGAGAGGATTCAAAACAGATTTACGTTTGTTGGGGAAGCTTAGTGACAATATTTGCAGGGGGAAAAACACAGGCGGGCATATATGAAAAAATGTGGATTCCGAGAAATGCTGGGTTATTAACTATAAGGTAATTAAAAGGCTGGATTTAAAAATTTTAATTAAACAATATAGGATTCAAAGGATTTTTTACATTTTGAGGGAAACGTAACGTTTACGTTAGCGACAATATGTGTAAAAAAATAAACCGGAGGTGGGAAATGAAAATTAGCAATAAAAAGACTAGATTTGAAAGAATATTTACATTTGTTGGGGAAACTAAGTGACAATATTTGTTGAAAAAAAATGGAGCCGGGCATATGAAAATATGGATCCCAAGGCCTCACGTGATCTCACTTCTCTCCGCCCGGGAATATCCCATTATTCAAGATTGCCCGTGCAACGCCTGGCCATGCAGCTAGTATTTATTAATAGAAATTTGCCATATGCTTCAATTTCTGAATTGGTAATTAAACAAAATCAGATCAATTAGTTTGTTCAATTCTGTGAATAAAATTAACAAGCTGCAACTTAAAAATCTTTTTTATTATGTTTCTGTTAGGTTGTTATTATTATTATGACTATTTTGGCTTTCCCCCTTCCCCTCTCTATTCACCCACAATGTGTTTGTATTTTCTAAATTTGTTTGTATTATACTTATTTTTTTAATGTTTGATTATTCATGTATCTAAAACTTTCATTATTATAAAATGCAGTTTCTCTGACTTTTTTGTTCTGTTGTCATTCTCGAAACTTCTTTTGCCTTCAGCATAAATTTGAAATTGGGGGGAAAAAATAGAGAAAGAAACAAGAAAATGCTTGAATTAAATAAAGTCGCTGATGATGTTAATATTGCAATAAAAGCAGTATTTTTATTCCTCTGAATCCCTGAATTTCTCTTGATTATTAAATATAAAATGTACTTGATATTTCATTGTACAAGTTATGAATCATTAGATTAATGTATATAAATTTTGAATTCTTCTATTACTAATATTTAGAATATATTATTACTAATATTTATTATATTTGAAATTTTGTTTAAGAATTACTGAAAAGTGTAATGAAAACTCTTGAACATTGATCTTTAGTGTTTGCTCAGTTTACTAAGAAAAAAAAAAAAATTTCTTACTAAACTGAGAAATTTAAATTTTTTTCAAAAAAGTTAAATTTTTTTTGAAGTCAGTTTTTCTAAGTTTTGAGGCCAAAATTTATACTTCAAAAAAATAAAACTTCTGTATCATATATATATTCCTGTTTGTAAAACTTAGCTGAAACTATTTGCTCATTTTACTGATCTGTTTCTTCATTGCTTGTGTATTTAATGGAAAGCCTTCTTATAAAAACATTATCCTCTTATTCTTATCTCAAATCACTTGGACTATCAAGTTTGTTATAAACAAGCTTTGTTCATATTCTTATAAGATGGATTGTTCTTTAAAATTTATATGTTGCAATTTTATTATAATGCTTGAATTAAACATTTGTCAGATCTTCTTTCATTTAGAAATTTATGCTGTTCTTCTATATTGTACTGAATTGAATACATTGTTACTTTTAAAGATTTGTGTTTAAATTGGGGCAACGAAGAAAAAAATTATGAGTAGACACAGGGTTGCGGTGATTTAAATCAATTGATTTTTTTTTTAAATCACTGATTTAAATCACTTTATTTTAAATATCAAGCTAATCTGCTTTAATGAAATAAAATTGTTCATGTATCTTTAAATAGTTATTTTAAAATATTTTTAAATGTATATTTAAAGAAAGAATATATAAATCAAAAAAATATTTCATTGAATTGATGTAACTAGAGTACTTTCCATATCTTTATTTTTTGAGAACGCAAACAAATAAGATTTTAAATAAAACTAATGAGCAACACAATAAAATGCAAAGTATGAGATGCTCCTTTTTTATAAAATATTGTAAAATGATTATTTTCAAAAAGAAAGAACATAGTAAAATGCATGAGTTTCTGAGAAAACTAAATAGTGTTGGGGAAAACAAAGTTTTTATATTGCAATAATATTCAAATGCAAGATAATTTACGTAATACTTACAAATGTTTGAAAAGAAATACAAAATCTACATAGCACAATTTAAACTATGATCTATAGTTATAAAAGGCAATGTTTGTGTGCGTGATGTTCAGACAAATCTATCACACTTATAGTCATGAAATTTGGCACACAGCTGATGGTGACTCAATGCACCTCGGAGCCTTAAAAATTTAATCTAGAAAATTTTTTAATTGATGTTTTGTGTTGTTTTGGGTGATTTTTTGCTCTAATTTCTCAATATCATGTTTTTGGATAATTGTACGAAGAAAATAGATACACCATCGGAAAGGGAAAATGATTTTTGTTCTAATGAAGTTTTGTTTCTTACGTCTAGCGTAATTTACTGAATTTTGAGAATTTTTTGAAAAATAGCCACTTTTATGTATTTTTTCCATTTGGATTTCTTAAAATTCTCACTTAAATGAATATTAAACTTTATTTATTATAAATAACAAGCACATAGAATAGTTGATGTGTAAATTATATTTAAACACATTTTTGAGCCCAGGTTAGAAAAAGTTACTTCAGAAAATTTCAGTGACTTGTCACCTAGTTTCTGGTTTCTTTAATTTTTTATGCTTAGTAAGAAGTCTATTCTCAAGGTCAAGGTGAAATAAACCCTAATCCAAATACTTGAAATGGGAGAGGAGAAGAGTTTGTTATTTAGTTGTTGCAAGATTGCAACATTCCCAAGATATCCTTAGTCTATTTTCCAATAAAGGGTAGAGAAGGATCATTCTTATATTTGAAAAGGGGGAGCATGATTTTCAGTTCTTTGGTGCAATTCATGTAAAAGAGAGCCTGCTCCTCACTTGTGCAAAATTTGCTTGACCAGAAGAGCTATATCTAAAAATTTTATATATTCTAACACACAGTAATATATCTATAGTCAAGAAATGTAATTTTTATTATATTTTTCCTTAAAAAAATTCTTATATTTTAAAAGTATATTATTCTTTATATTTAGTTCGCGCAAATATTTTTTTAAATTTGTTTTTTTTTTAAAGAAAGAGCCTAATGACTGGTTTGTTGTTATATATATATAATTCTATGACTATAGGCCTCATTATCTAATATACAAATGTTAAATATATATATAGTTTTAAAAAAATCATTTAAATCAAATAAATCGATTCTTTTGAAAAAAAATTTAAAAAAAATCGACAACCCTGAGTAGACATTTGCGTCCATCATAGTCTATTTAATTAATAATTGTATTATTGCATTGTTGACGAGCAATTTTAGACTGAGGCTATCTCGTGTCACATGCGGCTATTTTGTAATTGAATGTGGAAGTAAAACAAATTAGCTCGTGATCAAGTCAACAATATGTTAATAAAATGTGGTCATTAAATGCTCTATACATAAATATTATTTTAGACTTGAGCATGTAACAGAGAAAGAAGGTATGATGTTCATAAATTTCATTGTTAAAATTGTTGTTTTCTTTGTGGATGAGGTAAAAAAGAAAAAGCAAGAACAGCACAAACCTGTATTATCTGAGCTGATTAGGACCATAATAACCTCGGATGATGAAAAACTCTCTTAATAGAGACTAACTTTTAAATCATGACTTCTTTTATTTTGACAAGGTTTTTTAAAATTGTTTATTTGAAATTATAAAAATAAGTTGACAAATAATACCACATATTAATGTTTTGATAAAATTATTCATGAATGTTACTTATTTTTGCATTTTCCCAATGCTTCTTTAAGAATGTTCTCAAAAGTATATTTACCCCCCACTCAACAACACAAAACTTTACCACACATTTATAATGTCATTTTTTTTGTTCATGAAAATGCATGCATTTTCTCACATCTCTATTGAAGTGTTCAAGAATTGAACTGTATTTTCATTTATTTAATTAATTAATTTTACTCTAAATAACTTCCTGAGTTATAAAAGATCGCCTCCTGATAACGACCTTTTACATGCCTTCACATCATAAAGATTGGCCCCAAAGCCAATTATAACATTCTTTTCTGGCACTGGGTTATTTAATAGAAACTTTGTTCTTAGAGGCCAGGTAATCTAGGTTCTACTGTTAATACAAGTTGTACACATATGATGTGATGCGTTTCAAAAATTAATTTTAAAAAAACTAAAAATGTTGGAACTACCTTTTTTATAAAAAAATAAGAGTTCATCTCAAAAAGTTTTTTTTCGGATAGGTAACGCGGCATTATCCCATTCTAAATTTGTTACATCGAGAACATACCGTACACAATGGCTACCGATCAGCAGAAGCAGATGCATGTTTTCTGATTTCTTTTTTTTAGTTTCTTCTTGAATATCACGAAAACTCTTCAGTTTTCACACTTGCATGTGAATTAGAAATTTAAAGAGTGTAAAATTCCCTACAAATACATGCTTTTATTTTTCTTCCAGTTTTAATATTTTCTCAGATAATGGTTCTAAACAAATTTTTGATTTCCATTAATTTACCCCCCCCCCAGACCACCGAAATCGCATGTTACTTATCTGAAAAAAAACTTTTTGAGATGTGCTCTCATTAAAAAAAAAAAATCGTTACAATATTTTTATTATTATTAATTTTTTAAATGTGTTGCTTCATTTGTGTACACCCTGTATAATCTGGTGAAATAAAGTGCCATCTTATAATTACATATATTGCCATATTGCTTAAGATATCTATGTACTTTTATAGTTCCATTATTAAATAAAACGGTCTTTAGATATGTATGTTTTTGCATAAGATGTCGGATTTTAAAAAATGATTTTGGTAAATGATATGCTCATTTCATTTTTCCAGCTTCAGTTATGGGACACGGGTGGCATGGAGCGTGTGGCATCCATCACGAGCAGCTATTATAAATTTGCTGAAGCAGCCATTTTGGTTTTTAGCTTCGACAGCCCAGATTCCTTCAACATCCTGTCCCAGCACCTGCTGGACATTGTGACTTATGCTGAAAGTGCCAAAATCTTCCTGTGTGGCAACAAGACGGACTTGCTCAACCAGAACGCGGATAGCCCCATCACAGATGCCGACATTGAGAACTTCTGTGAACAGTGCCACAACCTGGTGAGTGGTATCTACAAAACATCCTGCAAAACGGGTGCCGGTGTCGAGGAGATGTTCACTGACATTGCCAAACAGCTGATCAGCACGTCTCGCGTCAAGGACATTGAGCAGGAGATGAAGGACTCGTTCAAAGTGTGTGCACAGGATGAACCGAGTGAGTC
>BGPR01004450.1:45572-102865 GCA_013235015.1 Araneus ventricosus | reverse complement strand
TCACCGAAGTTGTAGATCTATGACCAATTTTTGACTAAATCCGTCATCAGGTAGATTGCCTGTTGTTTCTTTCTATGACCAAGTGTATTGGAATACGATAACTCACAGAAACGCATCAAGCAAGATACTCAAATTTGGCAAATGGTCTACAACTGTAGATCTGTATAAAATTCAGGATCAAATGCATCAGCGGGTTGACTGAAAGCTGATTTGTTTATTTGAGGGTGTGTGGCTGCGATAACTCAAAATTTCAACAAGCTAGGTAGATGAAATTTGTATATGATCTTTACAACAAAATTGTAGATCTATGACAAGTTTTTTGACTAAATCCGTCATCGGTAGATTGTCTGTTTTTTCTATGACGATGTGTATTGGAATACAATAACTCGCAAGAACAAAGAGGCTAGATAAATAAAATTTGATATTTAATCTTGACAAAAAAACTTTAGATCTATATCAAACTTTAGTTCCAATTAGTCAACAAGAAGAGGGCCAAAATGCATAATCCACTCTCTTCGCTATATTAAGAAAGTAAACACCAAACGTAAATAAGTAAATATATGATTAAGTCGTGAGGAAAACATTTCTGTACAAAATCGTGGAACATTTTTAATCGCTATTTATAAGCAACGTTCTCTAATAAGTGTAAATCGTTTTGAAATAAATTTATTATACGCAGTATAATGTATTGCAGGGAGCATTAACCGACTTCTTTATAAAAATAACATATTTATTTAACATATTTTTACAAAAAAACAGCTCTTTCGCTTCTGTACAACTTCTCATTCATTACCTTTTCTTCAACATCAATTTCAATTTTTTTAAAATTAACATCTTTTTTCCTGCGTTGCTAAGCAACGCTCATTAAAGACAAATATCGCGTTGCCACACTATTTGTATGACCTTTATATATATATATATATATATATATTGGTTTTTTCTGGTTTTTGTCTATTTAGACATTTTGTCTTTTTTTACTGTTTTTGAGTTTTTATCTTGTGTTTATATGTTGGTTTTGATATATATATAACGAAACAAACGAATATATATATAATAATACGAAACAAACATAGCAGAAATGTAAAAGCAACATATACAAAATAAACATTCATAAAACAAAATGTCAAGAAAAAAACTGTCAAGAAAAAAAATCTGCGGTAAGAAAAAGCTGAAAGTGGAATATATATATATAAGGGGAAGATAAAATAATATAGAAAAATGTAACACAAATTTACTACAGTCTCTCCATTTTATTTTAACATTTTTTGACTTTCATGATATTGGTATATATATATTTGTTACAAATATCACAGCAGTAATATAATTGCGCATTCCATCAGATATTAAGCTATTGTTAAGGGTAAATGATTACGGACATTGCGCATTCTCTAAACTAAATAAATATTACATAAAATTTAAAATATCAATGGAAACTTAATTTAGAAGTTTCTAGCAAAAATGTCTTTCTTTGTTCGAATTTCATCCCGTAAATATATCATAGTCATAGTATAATCTCTCTTATCCGACAGGAACGGGACCTCATCGATTGCGGAAATAAGAATATTTCGGATAATTGAATAGATATTTCTAGAACTTACTTGTTCATGTTTTCTAATACCAACTGTAGAAACGGCAGCACGTGAAGTCCGTTTGCAGCCTTTTTCGATCCAACGGTCACAATTAAATAAAAAATGTCGGAAATTGTGCAAATTATTTAAATCTAAGAACATTCGATTAATTTTATATTTTAGAAAAGCAGAATTAAACAACATTTTAAAATGTGACGTGCGTACTATCACATCATTCTAAATTCCTTAGTGATGATAAACTTCGGATAATAGACTGTTTTGAAGATTTCCACCAGAGTTTTAAAGTTCTTTGTGTACACAACGCTGATTCATGACTCGGCAAAACTTTTGAAGGTTTGCTGTCCTTAGTCTACTTTTTTACACGTAATTTTCATGGTCACCATGCTGTCTCTCTCTACTCATCATCATCATCATCCTCATTTCTAGTACATGTTCTATTATGTCGCTGTCGTCAAGAGTGTATGACCGGTGCAGAATTGTCTATATCCTCTGAAGCATGTAGCTCTTTTTTCACTAAAGCATTCGCTTATATTTTCGACGCATTCATATTATTAACCAATTTGTATATTTTTTGGCTTAAATTTCGAAATTAAATTTATAACTTCAAAAGTATCACTATTTTGATATTGCCGATTGAGAGAGATTTCTCTGTAATATGTTTTACAAGATGAAATTTGGCACTCAAAGCAAAATTCTACTCGATTTTGAAAATTTACATATGATAACACATCGAACAGATAATATAATTATTAACAACACCCTGTACAATAATATTTTACTACAATTAAAGTATTAATATTACATTTAAGACTTTAACTATTTAAACTATTATTTATTGAACAATAACCGCCTTTGGAGACCAGCTTGATCACCGGAAATTAAATTTCAACTGAACCTATTATGCATAATTATATATTCATGGTTTTCTTAACAAAGTAGTTATGAACTTCAGATTGCTGTAGACATTTAACCAGCGTTTTTTTCGTAGCATTGCTCTTCACTTTAGCTTGCTTACATTAACGTAAAATACGTGTTTGATTTTAACATTAAATTGGCGTGGGACATAAATTGTGCCACTAATCGGCTTAAAACAAGCTGATAAACAGAATTAGAACATAGCAACGATAATCTTTCAGTTTACTGGATTATTTCATTATATACTTACTATTTTGAGGACTTCCTTTACAGACTTCTCAAAAAAATTGATCAAATAAAAGAAGAAAGTAAAATCCAATAAGATATCTTCTTAGCTTTCAACAATGGAAGAGAAACACACAATTAAATATTTATTTAAACAATGGAAACGGTTGGAAATGCGTTACAACAATGAAAAGTATTGTTGTTAATTATGCCAAAAAATAATTGTTAAAATTTATTTAAATAAGAGAAAAACCTTACAACAACTGAATTGATATCATTGAAAAGATATTTTTTTAATTTTCCGATGGTGTAAAAAAAAAATTTTGTTGTAATATTTTCGGAGATTATTAAGGAAAAACATCAAAGTTTAGCTTGAATTTTAGTTAATTAAAATTTTAAAAAACGACTCTGAGGTGCACATTTCCACCCTCCAAAGTGTCTTTGTGCCAAATTTCGTTGCTCTAGGTCTAGCGGTCTGTCCTGTAGAGCGCCAACATGCACACACGCACATTCTCCTTTATTATTAGTAGAGATAAGACGATATCACTTGGATGACTCATATTTGAAACCAAATGTTTTCTGTCATATTTTGTATTGAATGAAGAAAACAGGACGAAAAATAAAAATGGATAACTTTGTCATTTTGTTGAAATTGTAGTCCAATAGCTAATTTCTAAACCGTTAGAAATAGTCATATGCAGGGTGAGGCAGAAAGGATAGACGTTTTTAAAATGGCTAGTTTTAAATGCGCGATAGGTGGCGTTAGGTTCGTGAAATTTTAACTTTTTTTTTGAATTCATAAAGCTGTGGACGATAGAACACCCTTTGCTTGCGTACAACTGATTCGTCAAGAATACGATCTATGACGGCAGTTCAGCGTGAATTTCGTCGGCATTTCAATATCCATAGAAATCAAGCTGTTCCCACTAGTAACACTATCCAACGCTGAGTCTCAGCTCTTCGTACGTGAGGTGCACTATTGAGCAAAATGCCATCGGAAGCTACACGAACGGGTACGTACTCCTGAAAATGTGGAAAGCGTCAGACAAGCCGTGCCGCGCAGTCCGAGTCGATCTGCTCGGAAGCATTCTTCTGAACTTGGCCTCAGCAACCGTTCAGTAAGTCGTATTTTGTATTTAGACCTGCAATTTCGCCCCTACAAATTGACCGCTGTGCAACAGTTGAAGCCCTGGGATTACGTCCAGCGACTGAACTTCGCACATGAGATGGAAGATGAAGAAACTCCTCCAGAAATACATCAGCGATAACGGACTCCACACGAGAGATATTGTTTTCCTCAGTTGACTTCCTCAAATGCTGTTTCAATACGAACTGTTAGTTTGTTTGAGTGTTTGTTTATAGTGGTTGAATAAATAAATTTAATCCTATGAAAATTACGAAGTCTAAAATTTTATACAGAACCGCTGTTCTATTAATCATATTTAGTAAAATATTCTTGACACATAAACATTTAAAACAAAGTTTTCCTTTTCTAGTGGTCTAAAATAGTAATATTCAAATCTTCCTTATCAAACACAGAAAACGCTTAAAACAAAATAATGTAATTATACATGCTTACCTAGCCCACTGGTAGCATAGTGGACTGAAGCATACATGACTGAGGAATATGAATTAGGGAAATATAATAACTAGCAATTTGACCTGTCCTTACAGACATAGCCACTGGCAGTTCCGAAGAACGCCAGCAAATTCGAATACCAAAATTTCTTCACAAAGTACACTGCTTCATAGGAAAAAATGTTAAAATAACAATACAATTTCTCACAATTTCAAATTCCAATACGCACTTTCAAACTTTCCTAAACACAAAATCTTGATTAATTACCAAATAACATAAATGGAAAGTTACAGGTTTTATCTTTTGGTCATGCTCTTAATCAGCATTAAAACCTAGTGGACAGTGTGCACTTTAGCAGCGAATTCCTCAATATGATTCTTGATGCTGTTGGTGGTTTTCCATGTTTTCGTAAAAGCGAAACACAAATTTGTTGCCATTTTCCCAAGGAAAAACATCTAAGAGTCCATTTTTAGAGAGACTATTTAGGACTAACGTATAGGGTAAGTCGCCATCCAGAAAGGCAGCTTACCCTATATGTTGGACTTAAATCTGACCTCTACCTCAGGTAATTCTTTAGTTCTCGTAGCTCAGTTTCACTAACGACGATGCCACGTTTTCCCTTTAGCATACAAGTGGGAAGAGTACCGATGTGGAGGTAAAAGGTGCGAGTTCGTGCAGGATATGATTAATCCCATGCAGAGTCCTAGTTATTATCAACACCGTACTTCACAATATCTTCGACACTACACTCAATTCCTTCAGAAGGGTTACTTCATGGTGACACAGTGCAAACAACACGGAATAAAAACACAAGTTTAGAACGATAATTTTAAGTTAAAAATATAAATTAAACTACTACATCATATGATCACGCGCGGTGAGATGATGACAGAAAGTGAGAGAATGATCAGGTGGAACATCGCCTTTAAATACTTCAGCAGCCTCCCCGCCATTGGTCACGAGATGACATCACTGAAAAAGGCGGGATAGATACGCATGCAAATACAGCTAACAACACAGCTGGCGATGATGCCACAAGCCTTTGATTTACAAACTTTTAATGTAAATTTTAATTTAGCTTCAATTATTTCATGTTTGTAAAGATGTAATTTGATAATCGATTCTTCACTCACATTCTGATGTGCTGGAGTTCTGAAATTTAGCTTCAGTTATAAGCTGATGAGTGTAATACAATATTTTTATATTTACAGAACAAAATTATCAGTTATCCAATTAATATTAATTAAAATTGACATCATACATATGGCGCCATCTGTTACTGAATTTGTGAAAAAATCGTCTTTTAGATTGCACAATATTTATAATAATGAATATGTAATACATAAAGGCCAAAAACTAGAAATAATGAAAATGAAAAGTTAAAAAAGCGTTTCTTAATTTTTCTTCTTTGGCACTAAAATGTAGAAATTAATCATTTTTGCCAAAAATATGGACGTTAAAAAAATCGTAAGAACGTGAAGCACTGAAAACAAAACTGAATCGCACTGAATATCATAAGAAAGAAAACTGCTAAATGTTTATTAAAAATCAAAACATATTATGAAAGTTATTGTAATTCCAGTTGTTTTAGAGTATGTCTATCACCGCCTCACATTTTAGATATTGTTTTGATGCCCATATTTTTGATTTAAAAAATTGAATAATTCTCAGAATATATGAATGTTTTTCATTTTTTCCAAATTTAATTACTCTCAAATCATTTCAAACGTCAGCGTATGCTTGGCTATCTTTCTAAAATTCACAAAACATTCCCAAATTTTGAAATGACAGTAGAGAACTCCCAAATCCTTTCAAAAGAATAACAGTTAAAAGTTACGGCATGTCTTAAGGCATTCCTTTGAGGAGTGTTACAAATGATCTTCCAATGAAAGCCACATGATTAGTTTAGCTAACAAAATTAAGCAAAACATTCCATACCTAACATACTTCTAACTTCAGAAAATACAGAATTATCCATCCTTTCTTTGATATTCATACTACACAAATAACATACATGCTGAAATATTACGCAAATTAATACCCAGGCTTGTTCCACGACAATTCTAATGAACTTAACTAATTCTATATTTGAGCTTTCTAATCGGATTATTATTTAACACTATCGTTTGCTACTGTCTTCCGTTTCCAGATTTATTCCGCGAAAAATAACGAGACGCTTATTTCGAAGAATTCTCGTTGAAACTTGTTCCCACAAGCGTCAATTAAGTATTCATTAGAAAAATATTCAATCGTCGTTAGGAAAACTAATTTGTTGGTGACTGACGAAAGGGAAAATCTTTTCTTTCGGGATTTTCACAGTTCCCAAGACATTAAACATCGGCTTGGAGGAAGTTTATTTATTTTGTTTTGTTTTCAGTTATGTTTCATTCCAAGAGAAAGCATGTTGAAACACGTCAGATAAATAAATTGGCCGCATTCTTAACTTAAGTAATAATTCTCGTAAAAATGAGAAATATTAGAAAACAAACGCTTTAAACTGTGAAATAAGGCGACTGAAAGATAATTAAGCATTTCTAATTTTATCTAGTTTTTTAATATTTATTTTGTTTAAATTGTGCCGTATTTTGTTATTTATGAATAGTTCTAAAATTTATAAAACAAGGAATATTTTAGTTTACACATTGTCCAAATGTTAAATTTTATTCTCATTGAAAAAATAGTTGATTTTCTATAAGTTCCATGTGAATATTGCTATGTTAATTTTAAAAACAAATAGTTGATTACATAGAATAGTTGTCTATAATGAAATTTTCGTGAAATAAATGAAGACAAACTCTTCAAATACGACATTTGAATTCAGAGTTAAACTGTAAAAATTGAAAGAATCAAGTATCTCAAAAGGTAAATTAATTTGTCTGTTTATTAGAGATTCACGCTGTATACATAATATCATAGGAACGAATTTTGCATATATATGTAAACAATTGGAAACATCTGTTTCGATTTTTCACATATATTGCTTTCTTTAAATGTTGTTTCATTTGAACGTTTTAGTAATCACAATACTTTCTCTTTGTATATTACGAATTCGAGAAAGAAAGAAAATCGGTATTATATTGTAACAAAATCGTCTTGTGGGTTACGTGAATGCAGTCCAATAAGCAGGATTAAAAAATAAAGCTCTTTATTTTACAGGTATTCTAAGCAAAGAAAAGAAACGTAACACAAGTATTAAAACAGCACTTGTAAAAATTCACAACAGAGATTACCATTAAATCTCAACACAGCGCTCAAGGGTTTCCTATTAGCTTTCCTATTACTCACCAGCTTGCTTGCAGATCACAATCCAACTGACTCTTCTTGGCTTGAGAGCTTGCTTTTATACTTTTGCAACAGGAAGTGACTTCATTACGTAGGAAGTGACGTAATCTCCAGAAAGTTCATGAAGCCAGTAGAAATAGGTTGACAGTTCGAGGTCCTTCTAGAAAATTTCTTTTGTCGCCAATGTCGCCAAATTTATCGCCAAGTCGCCAAGTTTAGCATCTCAGAGAAACAACTTTTTAGCTTTGTAGCAATATCTATTTACATGGCACATGATTTTTGTGTGATTACATAGTCGACTTCCGTTCTTTGTATTTTTGCAAGTTTTTTTGCCTTTATTAAGAAAGAAACTGATATTATGAAGAGGTCTAAAAAGTGCGAAGTGTAAAGAACAGTAATCATCATAGAAATCAAGCAAAGGACATGAAATGACAGAAAAGATCGAAAGTAATTTTTCCTAGTACACACAATGAAATCATAGATCCATGGAATCATTTATTGGAACAGATACAGCAGTTATTTCGACACATTCACTATTCGAAGATGCCACAAGAGACCTCATCATATCTTGGGATCAAGTTTCGTATTCCTGTGACTTCAAAATCCGCCCCCTCGGATAGAAACCAGTATGTTGTCAGGTGTCTAGTTTTTGACTACCACTTGGCACACAATTTCTTGATCAACAGGTGATTCTTAACAATTTAAGGTAACAAGGATTGGAATTTCTGCTGAAAATTATTGCTGAGTTCCATAGTTTCCACGCGAAATTTCACCATAATCACCTCATCAACTCGGTTGGTCATCATTAATAAGAGACGGCTCTCCAATGTATTTTTGAACGATTGCATTTTAACATCCGAAGGTTTACTTGGTCTAACTACTAGCTTAAGGCAGCACAAATTCACAGACTTATCATCGTATTGTTGGGAGGAAGAAACAACTACAACATTTTCAGCCGCGTCAACAACAATAATTCGAGGGGAAAAAAGTGTTATATATGTCAGCCACATCCTACACTTGTAAGATATGTGCACTAGCCTTCAGCAATGCATGATTGGCGATTTGAGAAGTCTTTAATGATGAACCTCTTATATATAAATAAATTTGGAAGCTATATAATGGGGTCACTAGAACGAATTAAACAAATTCCCATAAAATTAGAGACCAATAAAATCTCTGACCTAAAAAAGAATTATCATCTTTGCACAGAATAAATTTTTGATCGGTACCATCTGCAAGAACGCTTTTTCTGTTTTGATTAATTAGGGTAGTATAGAACTTCCGCTATACCGACCGATTTCCGGTGTAATGCTTCGTCAGTGGAAATCTTCAAAACTTCAACACTCTATTTGAAGATGTTAATTAATGTTTCAAGTAGAGTTTTTAATGTTATGGCTTGAGGATTCTTTGAAAATATTAAATTTGATGCTCTTCTTGATGTAGCTCTTAATGTTTACTTGAAGTAAGAGCATCATTTTGTGGGAAGGCAGCTATAATTGGATGATATATCTCCTTTTGGGACTTCTAAGGCTTGTTTGGTTATTAAATTTTTAACCAAACGATTTAGCTAATTAGGATCGTTTCATATGGATATTATCCTTTTTAATAAAAATGATTAAACGAACTTAACACAGAATTGAACGCTTTGTGTACTAAAGATAGAGCTGGTTCGAATTTGACGATTGATATAGTATCCAAACAAATTTGGCGATAGCTTAAATCGGAGTGTTACCAGAAAACGCATTGTGAATGCAATATAAACAAAACAGAAAACTCATCCATATATAAATGTAACTTTTGTAATATTTTGCAGTACAACTTTGCATAAAGCCATAATTTCAATTAAGTGTAGGTAGGCGTATCCTCAAACAATAACATATCATTTTTGGAAGTGTCCAATAACGCAGAGGAAATACTATCCTGCAAATATTTTTTTTTATTCTTTTAAAAATAAGCATTTGATTTGGATACATTTCCAATCATCAAGAGATTTGAACGTATTTGAATAATTAAGTTAGAGAGTTCATCCTAAACCCTCTCACAAAACTAATAATGAACTATACTTAAATTCTATCAAAAGTCTCACAATACTTCTTTAAGGAATTTTACGAATAAACTTCCCCCTAAACTTACAAGATTAGTTTAGTTAACGTTGTTTCGTTACGAAAGATGTTGTTGTCAACAAGACAATTGTTACGTTAATTAACTAAACAGATTACTAACGGACTTATATTCCATAAAATACACAATTATCTGTCTGTTTTGTAACATGCATATTATGCAAGTAATCTAGACGCTGAAATATTACGCATATAAATACCTAATCTTGTTCAATGGAAACTCTAATAAGCTTAACTAGTTCTGTGTTTACGCTTTCCAATCGAATTATTATTCAAGAATATTATTTGTTCCTGCCTCCTATTGCCAGATTTAAGCGGTAGGATGCTTATTCCGTGGAATTCTCTCTGTGACTTGTACCCACAAGCATCAATTAGGAATTCATTAGAAAAATGTTCAATCGTCGTTAGGAAGACTAATTTGTTGCTGACTAACGAAAGTGAAAATCTCTTATTGAAGGTTTTCACAGTTTCAAAACTGTAAACGTCTGCTTGAAGGAAATTTATTGTATTTTATTTTCAGTAAGGTTCCGTTTAGAGACAAAGAGTGTTAGAAATCGTTTGATTGCTAAACTGGCAACGTTTTCAATATAAAGATTGATTCTGATATAAATGACGTGAATTAGAAAAAAAATATGCATTGTACTAAGAAAAACTATAATAAAAACTGAAGTAAGGATATCTAACAGTCATTTTAAGAGCATAATATACAGAGTAAGCACATGGTCTTGCCCTGAATTTAAAAATTGGTTTGGGTACATTATTATAAGTAATGCTATAAAGTTCTTAATACGACCACATAATTCAGTAGATTTCAACGTGTGGCCCCCTTGCTAGCTCGGAGAATGTCAAAGCGGTATTCTGGTTCTCGCCAAGTGGTATTTAACATGTCTTCTGTATGGGGGATAATTTACTCTGAACTTACAGCAGAAAAACGGTTTCGGTTAATTCCTAATTAACTAACTGTTTAATTAATTTCTTGCTCTTTGATAATTTAACAGGTATCTTCCCCTTGTCTTAAATAATAAGTGTACAAAGTTTAGTTAAAATCAGTGCAGTGGTTTAGGAGGAGATGTAGAACATACACACAATGACTTTTATTTATATTAAGATTTCATTACTTTTGTAACATTAACTTAAAGGGTTACCTTTGGGGTTACCTTAAAGGGTTACCTTTGCCTTCCAGCTTGCCGATGGTGGTTTTAAATTTGTGATGGAGTGGTAGATATCTAATTAAACAATATAAGCATTTTTCTGGAGATTTACTGCACGGTTAGTTTTTCTTTAAATGGCAGCATTAAATAAAGAATGAATTTCAATAAAATTCTGAAACAGAAGTTGTTGACAAGGTATTGGCTGTACGTTGAAATTATATTCTAACAAAAATAACATGATACTTATTTTAAATAATACCTGATTTAAAATAAGTCTCATGTTATTTTAATACTTTTTTTTTATCAGTAATAACTTTTTTAGCTAGATAATGGAATCTGAGTAAATGACGTCATAGTTATATGGTAAGCGTAATTGAGAGTGTCACTGCACGTTTTTCACTCTTTTTATGTTACATTTTTGCTTTCTCCTGCAAGGTCAGTGTTTTATTCCAATATTAAATCGGCCTACCACACTTGATGCCTGTGGCATGTGCATGAATTTATTCCATTCTGTAAAAGAAAAAAAAAACAAAAGATGTTTCTGCTCACAAATAATGTAAAAACATCAAATATTCATATAAAAAATACAGAGAAATACAGCAAACTTTTATGAAATAGATGTCATCTAAGAGAACATTATTAGTGCGTATTTCAAAATAAAAAAATAGTTTAACAATATAATATTGCTTATGTATATATATTCTATACCAGTAAAAAATTTTTACATAGCTCTGAACAAGTAATATACATCCATTATTATTTGTCTATGGTCATAACTTATTTAAAATCTTATATATTAGTGACTCGTCTTAAATTATTGTTGGCCTTTCGTCAATTGTCAATTATTATTTTCAATTCTGTTTGGAACCAGAAATGGTGCTCGTTTAACCTTTATTAATAATCAATGTTCTGCATCATCTAATTAGATGACCATCTTCTTTTTTGGGAATGTGTTGTCGTATTGATTCAACTGATAGCCCATAGAGCACTTGGGATGTTAATGGAATGCTGGTCATTTTTAATCGAATCATAATGCCTATGAATTAACTTAATTTTAGATCATAAGTGTTACCAAATGTATGTACTTGTTAGTATATATAATTTCAATTCTCCAGGTTGACTTTCGTTTATTATAAAAATTCATTTCTTGCGATGTAGCTTAATCTATGTAATCAAATGACAATAGATAAATCAGTTTCCACTGAGTTGTCGTGCGTTTTGATAAATATATGAAACCAAGATATTATTTAATTAGATCAAAGGACCTAAAAAATATTGCTTCATTCTCTAGTACTGATTTTAAACATCATCCTATTCAAGGATTGGAAATACCAGATGTATTACTTTCTCGGGTACGAAGAAACACTGAGAAATTAGACCTCGAGATAATAACTGACATTCCTGTATTCCTGGATTATATTTATTTACTATATTTGTCAGTGGACATATCTGTAAATGGACAAAATAATCCTCAATACTCAACGAATTAGATAAATGAAATTTGGCGTGCTATCATCACAGCAATATTTTACGTACGTATCGGATTTGTGATCGAATCCTTCACGCAGAGGAGACATTTTTCCAGATTACACACTCAATTGTCTACACAATACTATGAAACAAAGCAAAACAAGTTCCAAATTTACAAAGATTAGTCACTTGTATTCCGTACAATCTGTGTTGAACATTTCATCTGGTGTATCCTTTTATTTTACTTAATTCACTGACAAAGAGTCTCCTGCATGGACATCCCTTTGCATCCCATCCCCATGTTCTGTTACGGAAATGACTGGTTTCTGTATGCCTGGCCTACCCTTTCATTCTTGCCAGATATTTTTGAAACTCCCTGCATATTTAAGTTAATGTCTTTATTCAAAAGAGCGTTTCAGCTCTCTACTGAGAATTCTAAATGCATTTATTTGTGCTCAAGTAAACGTGACCAAAAATGACAATGAATTTTTTTTTTAAAATTGGTGAAGACAGATAAAAATCAAACTTGAAACCTTGAATAGGCAACTTTTTGAATTTAAGATGGCGTAAACATTGCTTTTTTCGTATCAGAGTTTCCGACGTTATACCTGGAAAATATCAGAGTTTTAAAATAAAGTAATATAACTAATAAATCATCATTGGAAAAGATAATTTTAGATATTGCAAGAAGATTTTTATTCGCGCCAATAGATAAGTTGATTTGCATGTCAAAGGAAACCGTAATTTATATGTGTTAACGTTTACAAGAATAAAACATAATATTTCTAATGTTTATTAGAATTTTTATGTTTAATTTAAACATTAGAATCTTGAGGCTTCTAATAAACATAAGAATATGTTTATTAGGAAAATAATGAGATTAATAAATAATAATCTAATTATAAATCTAATATTATTACTAGATATTAATCTAATATTTATTATTTTAAGATTAATGAATAATAATCTATCAATTACAAATATTAGAAAATCGTGGGATGACGACTCCCGCTTTTTTGTTTTATATAGATTTAATTTCAACTTTTACAACACGTAAGCTTATACTAATGTTGTCACATAAGTCACTAAAGTTTCTAAAGATGCATAGCATAACACGCACATTATTTACGAGAAAAGGAAGCTGCATTAACAACACCAATCGTAGCAACAGAAGACAAGTGAAAACATACACATTCATTCATTACTGAGAAAGTAAGCTTCTGTTAACAAATTTCCAGCTGTTGTGAGGCAAACTTGTGAAAAACGAGGAAAATATTTTGTTAGTGAAGCAATTAATAACAAATAATGAACAGATTATCTGATTAAAGATAGTAAACAAACACGCGAAAGTAAGTGAGAATGTCAACAACACCAAAGATTGATAATCATTACTTCTTTGAAAGACTAAGAAATTGTGAAGAACGATATGTCTCCGCTGCTCTAGATTATGATCTGTTTTATGTATTCATTTGAAACCTATGTTGAATAAACAAGTATCCATGTCCAATTGTAAATTAAATGGCAGATCTCAGATGGTTCGAAGAAAATTCTACTTTCATCGTCGAAGAGAAAAATCTAAAAAAAAAGAAAATGCAAAACATATTCATTTGTAACCTATGTTGAATAAACAAGTATCCATGTCCAATTGTAAATTAAATGGCAGATCTCAGATGGTTCGAAGAAAATTCTGCTTTTATCATCGAAGAGAAAAATCTAAAAAAAACGAAAATGCAAAACATATTCATTTGTAACCTATGTTGAATAAGCAAGTATCCATGTCCATTTGTAAATTAAATGGCAGATCTCAGATGGTTGGAAGAAAATTCTACTTTCATCGTCGAAGAGAAAATCTAAAAAAAAAAAAAAGAAAATGCATTTTTTGAGAAGATGATATATAATATATACTTTCATTGTCAGGACTTACAATACAAGTGAGGTATCTATTTAATCTCCAAGAAATACATATTTTATTTCTTGCTTATGAGGAAGAGTGTTATATCATATAATAATAATAATCCTTAGTATAAGAAATTTATTTACTAAAGCACAGATGCAACAACTGAGAACTATTCTGGCAATAAACAAATAATGTTTTCAAATACAGACGACAATTAACTTAATATAGTTTCCATAAAATATTTAATTATGAATTTAAATAAATTTAAAGAGGTCAGCAATAATTCTATAAAAATATAAAAAATACACTTTTAATTGATAATTTTTCTAATTTTGTAATTTTTATATTTGCCAGCAAATACTTAAGCAACTATTTTTTGAAGAAAATTATTTTTATTGCGCTTAGAAATTCGAAATCTATAATGATAACCATTTGAATGCGGAACTGCAATTTTTTGTGAGTAATATGTATTTTATAATTATTATTTAATATTTTCTTACCTATTAATGATTATCCTAATAGCACAAGATATCGTACGATATTTCCAGATGTTGTCAGATATTCTGAATACCTCACAATACCGTGAAGATATTATAGCAATATTGTAGAGCATCTTGTGGTATTAGGATATAATACACATAAATGTTCCTTGATCTGAACTCTTTTCTATTCATTTCAATTATAAAAAAAATCTATCTAACATCTGATGAATTGTATGGTGAATAGACTAAAACCATGAGACAGACATTTTTTAAGGATATAAATTCAGTTAACAATGGTTTAATTAGAATCGAAATCAAAAACCAAGAAAAACGAAAATTTCGAAATAATTTGAGTATAACCAAGGATAACTTCTTGGATGGTGGCTGAAAAGAAACCGCAAATATCTTTCTAACTCTTGCAAAAGGGGGGCAGTGTTTACCTATTTCTCCGTCAGAATCTCTCTTCAAAAAGATTTTTTGAAATTTCACTATCCGATAATCTAAAGGTTAGAGTCGTTGTATTGTAATACCAAAAGCGATGTAGGATATCTTTTAATACATTTATTTGTAAATAAATAAAATTTTGAATACAGTATTAAACACATACTTCTGTAATGACAAATATATAGTTGACATTAGTTTCTGCAAAATTCATCATCTGTTATAGAAAATATGTACTATTTCTTCGTTTCTAGATAAGAATTTTTTCTGCAGGCTCTCCTCGAATTATGACCGACTTCCATTGCAACTGAAAGGTCGGATTTATATTTTTCAATATTATTTTCATTAAAACAGGTAATAAAAATTGGGCATGACACGCAAGAATTCAATCTATGTACGTATCATTATTGTACGTAATGTAAGAGATCATTATGTACATGTAATGTGATACATAATATGTATTCTGTTGCAGATATTCTAAACCTGAAATTACGTTTAATTTTGACATTTGAAATTTATCTTTCGTCATCGTAAGTGGGGATGGTGGCAAGTGGAGAAGAAAGTTTATTTTGATTCACTCCAGTTTATATCTACAGTCGATATATCGGTTACTGGTTCTAAATAGCTTGTGGCAGTGATCCCAGTGTTTTTCTTCAATGTAAGTAGAGGTAAGACTGACCCAGTGCGAACCTTCCGTACATGTATTTCCAGACGATTTTTATCTCTTAACAGCATTTCTGGAGCCAGTTTCGAATTCTCTCTCGGTATCAATTGCTCAAAATGTATATTAAAAAAATTATTTTTGTTTTGCAAATTAATCTGCAAATGACATTGGAATCTTTTAATTAAAACATCCAGTTCTTATACTCAGTAAGATCGTAGCGTAAGTAAATGGTTTTTTCGTCCAAACACTTATTAGCACCAAGGTTTCTTTTTTAAAAAAAATCCTCCTCCTACGCAAAACTACTTTGGGCTGAGTTCTTTGTCCTCATCTCATTTTTTCCCCTTCACTTCTTTCTTCAACAAGTTGTAATAAGATGAATAGGATCTCTTCGAAAAGTGTAACATTCTTTTTCAATTTGTCGTCATTTAATTCAGCGACAAATAAACTATCACTTCGCAAAGATTTTCTTACACTGCTGTGTTTTTTTTTTTCCTCGCCGTTTTCTGTTCACTTTTCTTCAAGTTTTTGCTTCCAATTACCAAACATTAACAGCTGTCGTGCTGATATGAACAACGATTTATTCTTGGCTGATCTTGCTGAGCAGATGCTTGAAAAAACCGTTGCCAAATGAAAAAAAGAAACTTGCTGTAGATATTCTAAACAAGTCGCCTGCTGTTTTCTACCGTAACACTGACCTCAAATGTGAAACTTAGACCATGAAAGGTTGCATAAAAACGAATAGATCTCTCTCTTTTTAAAAAAATTGCACTTTAAGAAACAATTGCGATTTGAAAAGTTCGTGTAAATAATCTTTTTGTGTACGTTCGAGAGTACAGTGAAGCTGAGTTCAAGGACTTGGAATTATGCTTTAAGAAGCAGCTATTTTCCTAAGTTGAATTGATGTTGAATACTTAAAGCAATAATTACAATTTGTTTAAAATTATTAATAAAAATTATTGAAAAAAACCTATCCCTGATCATAATCAAGAAATTTTGATCATAATTTTAATAAGATGCTTTAAGATTGCGAAGATTTGTCATCATATCCTATATTGTTAAATCTCCTGAAGAAATGGATAGAAGAATTGCTATTGTTGGATGTACGGTGTATAAAGAAAAGGTTACACTTATAGATTAACATTTTTCATTTGCAAATTTTGCATATTATATGCTTAAAGCAATTAAGTATTTATAAGCTTAAAGTAAAAAAATGCCTAATTAATATTAGCTATATATAGCAGATTTTCAGAATGGAATTCTCTTCCAGGAATTTGTGATAAATTATTTTTATTTATCTTTGGCACATGGAAGCGCTCACATAATTTAAGAGTTCCCAATATATGATTTTCACCTGGCAAGACGGAGGAAGTATAAAATTGAGAATCTTTTACACTTGCCAACACCATTGAAGCTTAGAACTGTTTCATAATTGTTATATTTGCGTGTTTTTTTTTCTGGTATGTGTACCCTTTTGGTTGATTTTGTGCTAGAATATTAGCTTAGTACAGAGCAGTTCTTAATACAGAAGGAGAAAACGTCTTTGGAAAAACCTCAAGTACTTGAAAAAAATAATTTATTGTTATCACGTACTTATTTTCATTTTATTTATTTATAGCATAAAGTTGCGACTTATGCTACAAATATAAACTTTGCAAAAATTATTCTTTAATTAATTCTATTCTTTATTTAAAAAATTTTAGTATCAATTCTTGTACATTTAATTGGCTAATTCAAAGCTGATGTGCCCAAAATAAAAACCCAATTTATCCAAAAATTCGAATTAAGAAAAGAATTGGAACAAAAATGAGTACAGCAAGAAACAACGGCAAGTTTTAAACTAAAAACGACAATAAGGATGTATTTGTAATATTTATCAGTTTTAATAAGTAATGCATAATTGATAAATAAACAGCAAGCAATTTTAGTAAAAAGAGTAATGATAGTTGTAATAAAAAACTTTTTGGATAATTTAAAAATTCATTTCAATAAATAATTAAGCAATTGAATAAACAAATAGTATGGACTAGTTTCATGTTTTGTTTATTTGGGGTAATGTAGAGAGCTTCTGCTATACCGGCCAACTTCCGGTTTAATGCTTCATCATCAATGGGAATCTTCAAAATTTCAACAATCTGTTTGAAGATGTTAGTTAATGTTTAAAGTAGAGTTTTTTTAATGTAATGGCTTAAGGTTACTTTGAAAATATTAAATTTGATGTCCCTATTGCTGTAGCTCCCAATGTTTATTTAAAATAAGAGTCCCATTTTATGGAAGGCTGCCATAACTGTCCATTATCGCAATTTTTGGCGACTTTCTAAGGGAAGTTTGGCGGTTAAATTTTTAACCAACTATTTATATAATAACAATTAATCCATTTGGAATTTAGCAGTTTTAAGAGATTTTTAGTTGTTTTAAATAAAAACAATTAAATGAACTCAAAGAACGCAGAATTCATTTCTTTGTGTACAGAAAAATTCGCTTAACCGTCAGTTTCTGTTACACAACATCGTATAAAATAGTCTAATTCATCATTTCTGCACGTCTCGACTCTTATATTGAAGTTTATATTGATCGTTATATAAAATTAAATACAATATGTATGTATTCTTGACTTGAGAAGGATTTTATTTTTATTTTTGTCCCAAGCTAGCATTGAAATCATATCACTGTACTATATTTATTAAGAGAATTCCATCCGTCTATTGCAGACCTGGTCCGGATGGTGGTGGTTGATCGAAGTTTTACTGTACTAACAAAAGAACTGGTTCGAAATAACGCTTGATGCAGTATTCAAAATGGTTTGGTGATTGCTTAAATCGGAGGGTTACCGGAAAACGGTCTGTGAATACAAAATGAACAAAGAAGAAAACTCGTCCATACAGCACTTTGATTGATTGATTAAACGGTTTTATTGGATTTTCAGTTACAAAGAATATTATCCCCTATTCATTCCGAAGTTCTTTACGATCCGCTTCAAAAAACAAAGGAAAATTGCCATAAAAAGATGGACTGAACTATTGCCGTTCTGATTCGTCAAAACAAAAAATTGGTGTCCTACTATAGTAAAGCAGGCAATTTCTTTCTCTACAAAAACTACAGCACTTTGAATAGGGAAATTTCACGGTAAAACTACAAAATAAACAGTACCTAACGTGCTCAAAGTTTGTTTTGAAAGTTGAGGAACTGTTTTTTTAATGCTTTGTACCACAATTAAGTCTCGAAAGAATTAAGTTTTTTAAAAAATTAATCGTTTACGATCACTAATGTCACAAGAAATGGACTTATTTAACTAACGAAAACGATTTTGAAATACAATTTTTTTTACAATTTTTGGTTCTGATTTCTAATTAAACAAAATAAATTCGCTCAGTAGACGATAGTTTAACATTATGTTTACAGGAAAATGGAGAAAAATTTCGAATTTCAGACAAATTCGAATTCGCGAAATTTCAATTAAATAAGAAAAGTAAACACGTAAGTCTCAATTTAAGCGAATTCTTTGAGTCTCTTTATTCTTAATATTTTTAGAATCTGTTAGCTAGACAATGT
Source organism: Araneus ventricosus (assembly GCA_013235015.1). Lineage (NCBI taxonomy): Eukaryota > Metazoa > Arthropoda > Arachnida > Araneae > Araneidae > Araneus > Araneus ventricosus. Next base: position 83,501 of record BGPR01004450.1, on the reverse strand, counting down.
AAATAGTTTATTTGTCTGATGTCTAACGATGTGAGCTTTTCTCTAGGCAAACAGTTTTGCTGTAAGCTGACAATTTTCTTCCCTGAAAAACAAATTGTGAGCCAACATCAAAGTTTTACAAACTGTCTCATTAGGTTTTTGTAAAATCAATAAAACTTCTTTTATTATACTAATTTTAATTAGCTTTTACGAGAATTTTATTTTTCAACTTCGGAAAAATTTTAATTAGTTACTTGTAAAATAGGCGATTAGTTATTATCTTAATGCCCTTAACTATATAACGTTCTTTCTATCTTTATTTTTTTTGAAAGGAAGAAAAATTGAAAAAAATTACATAAATTTTAAATTATAAATTTTGAAAAAAAAAATTATTATTTTGGATTAATATAACATTTCATTTGAATTTTTTTCATTTTAAAGCATTCTTCCACTACTATTATAATTCAAAATTTTCTATTTATAAATGTTGGTAACACAAAATTATTAACTTGTTTCTACGGATTCAAGTAGTCAAAGAGTCCCGCATTTTGCTTTTTAAAATCCTTTGAGGATATTTTCATTAGACATGAAATACACCACCATTAAAGCAAAAAACGCAAAAATGTGTTGAATTCGTTCCAAGATTTGGGTTAATTCAAACTTTATTGAGTCTGGATTCGTATAATTGAGCTAAAAGTAATGTAGAATTGATATACATATCCATGAATGCAGTTTCGTCACAGAGAATTTATAACTGTAAGTATATAACTTTGTATCAAATTATTTTCACATTATGAATCTCCACATGAATATTACAAATTACAGTATAGCACCGTTTCTGCATTTCTTATTAATACGCCATTTCATCATAGTCCCGATCTAAATTTCCACGTTTTAAAATCTGAAAATTTCCTCCTTTCTAGTATGTGAATTGTGATTAAGATATCGTGACTTCGAAATTATTCACAATTGATGAATTGATAGAAGATAAATTGGCTGGTGCTAATTTAAGCAATGATGAAGTTTTTATTGAGTAGCAGTATATTAGTATAGATAAACAATTTACATATCTATATCAGCATACATGTACAGTACACTCCTGTCAGCCGTCCAATTAAGTATTATCAACTGTCAGAACTTTTACTTTCCCCTTTCAAAATGCAACAAAACATTTACATGCGTGAATTAAAAAAAGAATAATTGAAATTCTTCGCGCACGAAGTCGCGGGTAACAGCTAGTAACTAATATTTGGAAGGAGAAAATTGAGATTGCTTGACAGTGCTTTAAGTATATAAATAAAGACTTAGGACAATATTGATGCAGTTTTGCGATAAGGACTTAATTCCGAATTAACGTTTTGAGACATAGCTGCTTTCACACAAAAAAATACAGAAGTAAAAGGTCTAATGCTGCACTTTTTAAAACTTAACTGTATTATATATAGCCTCTTGCGCAGGAAATTTCATTTGACTCTGTTTTGGATGAGTGTATTTTTGAACAGTGAATCCGAAACCCTTAAAATGGCAGTTGGTTCGTCGTTACTTACGTAGATACGCATGTAAATAGAATATCATTTAGAAATGCTGTTATATTGTGTGAATTGAGACAGTGTTAAGGCCTAGTTTTAAAGTGTCGACCTCGGAGCCCGATTCCATTGAAGATGGGCCTGTTGCACGCTAAATCATACGTATGAAATCAATTTTCTCAAGCTGGTGTGGTGCGTAAGCGTAGAGAGGGGGTACCAGCTCAGGTGTCATCCTCGTCATCTGACCTCGGTTCAAAATTACGACGTCCGTTCCAAAATAGCCCTCGTGTTGCTCCAAAACGGACTTTAATATAACTAAACTAAGTTAACTAAACTAAACGTAGAGACGGGCGAGGGACGTTCTTTCACACAGCCTACTTGGTTTCAAGTCTTTATTTAATATTCTGTTATTATTTCTGCACAGTAGGAAATTAAAAAGTATTGCTTATAATTTAATTATAAAAGAAATTCTCATTATCTTGTTTTCAGCAATAAAAGTAAATAATTCTATTTCCTTTTGCGTTTGTCTAATAATTAAATACTTATTTTTCACGGCTTATATGCCCTGAAATAGTACAAATCCTGTTTAACACCTTAATTCTGTTATTTTCTCAAGAATATGAAGAAATGTAATTCCTGTTCCACATAATTAAAAAACGCCCACTTACATCTGAATTAAATTTTATTTCAAATGTACTTTTTTCTTTCCAATTATATCTGACTTAGCGTGTTTACATTTTTAAAGGAATAAATGATTTTGTAAATTTTATATGCTCACGCCTGCATGGACGAGTGTTATATACCAAAAAAAACTGAAATGGTTTTATTTCCTTATTCTCTATATGACTCATGCTTATTATATTTCTTTTTATCCAACCCGGATAAAAAAAATGACAAGCCAACAATTTTTCTTAATGAATGCAATTATTTCTATGTATATAGGACGAGGTAATGAGATCAATTTTTGTAGTCGTTCAATAATGATTCTTATAGTAGCTTTTTTCGACGCTTCTGTTTACCTTCAATTGTTTTATGTTTGTAAAGATTTAATTTTGCAAAGAACTTTTTCTCATATCTGGAGGAATTAGAGTTCTTAAATTTTGTACAGTTTTGAGATCCAGTCACAATGTAAAATTTTTATAACTTAATTATTAGTTAATCAATTAATTTAAAATAAACTTTCATTCCAATCTAGAAGCGCCATCTGTTACTGAATTTAAGAAAAAAAATTACCATAAAATTCATGACCATAATATTTGTAATATTGAATTATGGCTAGAAATTGAAATGAAAGAAGAAGGAGTCCTAAAAATTAAAAAAAGTTATAAAACACTTTTATTAACGTACTGAAAAGTAGAAAAAAGTTTTTAATGAAAGATATGAAGGTCAAAAGAAAATCGTAATAGCTTGGAGCACAGCAATTAAGTTTCTGTTAAGCTTCGAAGTGCAGTGAAGAGAACCGAGTTTGCATTTGGACCTCTTTCTTTTGACCTATTAGGCCCAAAATTTGAAACGCATTTACAATTCTACTGTCAGGACTCCTGTAGCAATCGAATCAAGTTTCACCCATCTAGCTTTGTTCTATCTCATGCTACGTTCTTCAGTTACTCCGTTCGTGGCGGGATTTATCTCAAATTGGATCTTCTGTGCTAATCAACGTTAAGCATTCTTGCTCTGGTTCCAATGAGGGGCTGCTAAAAAATTGCTGACTTTTTATGGACTGTTCTTTTAGAGACTGTTTTCTTTCATTATTTTGTGATATTCTGTATTTTTTAAAATTATCAATAAGGAGTCTGGGAAATGGTTGGTATGTTGGGTGGTGGCTTCGGTAAGTGGAAATGGGTGAGGTAGTTAGCTTTTTTAGAGTTGTTGGGGCTTCATCTTCTGGCAATGGGGCCTCGTGCGGGTGATGATAGCACCCGTTTACGACTGCCCATTCAAACCGGTAGGGGACCGCGAAGGTCTTAGGTGCGGCAGCAAGCCATAATGTTAATTAGTTAGTCATCCCGTTCAAATACCCATTAATGTCTTTTGGTAACGTCTTATTGACCTTGTGATGTATTTGCAGGATTCCATGAAGAATTCTTGAGCCTTGTTTATACAAATAAGATATGTATTGACAATTTCCACAGCACAGACAGTTTACACAAAACTCTCATAACACTCACTACATTAATTCCGCATCGAATGTCATCTTAACAACATTCCTTCTACTTCTTTGCTAGGAAACGTTCGCTCAGCCAAAAATATCGTTACCAATCTATTTTTATATCCTTTAGAAAAGAAATGAAGCCAAACGATTTTTTAATGAATTCCTTTTACGGCCAAACTATATTTTTAAATTAATTCCTTTTATGGCCAAAAGATTTTTTTATCAAATTAATTGGTTGTCTTTAAATATTTTAATAATTCTAGAAATATATATATATTTTTATTTGTTACAAATATCACAACCTATTAGGTGTAAAATTTGAAACTCATTTACAATTTTACGGTCAGGACTCTACTAGTAATTGAATCGAATTTAATTCATCTAGTTTCATTCTATGTCGAACTATGTTCTGCAGTTATCACGTGCACATGTCCATTAACGTCTTTTTGGTATTTTTAAGATGAAGTGTTTGGAACATTTAAATCCATGATGTGTTTTCTTTTCTCGAAATTTTTATTTTCGACTGTATTCAGTTGTAAAGTCCTTTATGCATTTTAATGTTTCCATGTTCTACAGTGTTCCATTTTTTAATTCTGCATCGTTTTTTTAATGTTTTTATATGCATCTGTCTTCAATTATTGAATTTCTTATGGGTATTTTTTTATGTTTTTAAGGGTTTATTTTCAAAATTTACTTTTTAATGTTTTTTAGTGTTTTAACTATTGGCAGTCAACTTTTAATTTTATATCATCATAAGATTTGAAATGTCTCTAGGGTTTTCTACTTACAGCTTTTGTTGTTTGCGTGCTTTATGCTCTTTCTGTGCCATGCACTCTGTAACTGGACTTTTATCTATAGTGTGCATTTTCTTTAAATAAATATGCAGATCAACAGATAATCAATTCAATGGCGGATTTGTTTTAAAATTCGAGTAATGTAGCTGTATGCTAATTTTCATCCATCTAGCTGGATGCAGTTTTGAGTAATCGTGTTCACATTTGCGCTATGGACAGAGAGATAAGCTTTCAGCACATAGATTCCATCCAAAATTTGAGAGAAATCTGCAATTTTAAGACCAAATTTCATTTTTCTAGTTCTTTGGGTATCATAGATATCGTGTTCACAGACAGATAGTTTTTATTTCAAAAACAGATTTTCGGATTCAGGGAATTCTAAAACGTTGAGATTCATTAAAATCTCGAGTTCGAAATTGTTGAGTATTACGAATTCTTTCTCTTTCGAAAAGACAACCCTAAATATAAACCCCCACCCTCCTTATACCGCACACCTAGCATCTTTAAACACTTCTGATGTATCCCCTCCCCTTTAATAGTCGCTCCTGAGCCCCTGATAATCGTATCTTTTGGTTTTCCTCGGCAATAAATCAGTCAAGTAAGTATGGAGGAAAATTAAAGTCAGCATTTTTCTTGCTTGCGATCGTGCTGCCATCTAACGATCATTCATCGAATTAAGCTAGCTTTTTCTAATCATTGTGAAAGTTCTCAAGTGGGGAAGGGAGAAAAAGGAAAATTATGTAATTTAGAATAAATACTTTAGTTTAGTTACTGTAAATTGTTTTTCTTTAGCAGAAACATGAGCCTCAACGAATAAAGTTTAAAAAATAAATAAAAGAATTTATAAAAAAAAGTCAACTTTTGTAATATTGGTGCACAGATTAAAGATAAATATTATATGTGGTTAATTTGGTTGCCAATTTATATACATGAAATTAAAACTGTAAACTTTTAGGCTAAATATGAGAAAGCATTTCAGATTAATCGATCTAAAGTCTGAATAACAATAAGCAAGTTTAGGTAACCGAATTCAAAATGTATTCAATCATTAATAGGGGACATTGATCAAATTCTATGCAAGCATTAGTAATAAGGTAATTAAGTGTCTGGAAAACTATGACATTCTGGGCATGTGATATAAAATTAAAAGTGAAAAGAAAATATAATCTAGTAAATCAAAGTTGTAAAGGATATTTTTTACATAACGGTGCTTTCATTTCTTTAATGGGTCAAGCGAAAGTTCGTTATATTAAGACAAGAATCGGAGATAAATTACATTGTGTGCGTGCTTGTGTGTGTGACAGACATCGTACGTTAGAATAAGTACTTATTGAGGGGAATAATTGTCTCTCATGAGAGAAAGAGTCGGAGTTTTTTGTCTTCAGTTTTTGTCGTTTACATACATAATCAGGGGCGGCCCGAAGCCTGGGTAAACCGGGCAACTGCCCGTGGCGCCATAATCCGAGGTGGCGCCAAAGCTGGATCATGATGGAAAAAAATGGATTAATAGACATGAGAGTTCCGGGAAAACGGCAGATATATTTTAAAAACAAATTTGCCGAATTTATTATTTTTGATTTCATAAGACTACTATATAATGTTAAATATATCCTGGAGTTAATAAATTCGCGCCTTAATATTATTAAGTCATATCTGTTGGTAAAACATGCATATCTCTAAGTTCTAAAAAAATGAGGTTCAACAATTCAATTGTTCAATAGTTCAATTGTTCAACATTAGAACACAGACATTATAGAATTTTAAAAAATGCGTTTGTTGTGTGTGTGTGGAGGGTCGCCATATTGCTGCCATGCCCGGTTGTTAAAATTACCTCAGGCCGCTTCTGTACGTAATATAAGTCATTTTGGGTTATGCTTCGTAGAAAAATGAAGAAAATCGAGTATCAGTTCTGTACATCTTCCTTTTCACCGATTGCAGACAAAATTTCGTACAAAGCTGTAATTATGGTTTCAAGACCTCTCGTAGGTTTTCATTTAGGCAACTGATCCGTGATCGTTTTCATTTGTACTGGAAGAAACAGATCGAAAGACAATCAACTTTTGGGTTGATTTTGTCCAAAAAAATTGACATAAGATCACCTGGTCTGACGACCAGTGGCGAACGAATCCAAGTTGGGTCCTGGGGGGAGGGCTGAGATCATAAAATTTTGTATCGTAGCAGTGTCAACTCTCATGACTTATATATAAACCAAAAACACTTTAGCTACGGAGCTTTCTCTCACGAGCAATAAAATTAATAAAGAACACTTACAATACTTTCGATAATTTATTAAAAAAAGCCTACAATGAAATAACTGACAAAATGTTTTCGACCGCGCCAACTCTACAGGGTACAGGTGGAATGACTAGAAAAGTAGGAAAATTTTCGAACCTGGCCAGAGTCAGAAAGCAATGTTGTCACGATTTTATTACTATTCTTTTTTAAAATGAAAATTAGATCAAACAGTTGTAGTGATTTTAAGTGGAAGTAAAATTTTGGTTTAGCTCGGGGGGGGGGGGGGGGCTGTAGCTAACCCCTCTGTATTCACCACTGCTGACGACAGTACCACTTGTCACATTTCATTCATATGGCTCGTGCGTTGTTGAGTTACCGTGTTCACATGCACACGGACGGGCAGACAGGCAATCAACTTTTGGGTTGATTTTGTCCAAGTGACGCGGATCCTGAGTCGGCGACAATACCATTTGTCAAATTTCATTCATATGGCTCGTGCGTTGTTGAATTACCGTGCACACGGACGGGTAAACAGGCAATCAACTCTTTTGGGTTATTTTGTCCAAAAGTGACATCAATCCTGATCCCAACTGGCTAAAACCACATTTGTCAAATTTCATACATCCGCTCCCAACTCCGTGCGTTGTTGGTGCACGGACGGGTAAACAGGCAATCTTTTGGGTTGATTTTGTCCAAAAATTGACATCGATCTACAAGTCTGACGACAAAACCATTTGTCAAATTTCATACATCTAGCTCCTGCGTTGTTGAATTACCGTGCACACGGACGAATTAAGCTCGACGTATTTGGGTGATTTTGACCAAAAATTGACGTGATCTCTACAAGTCTGACGACAAAACCATTGTCAAATTTCAGCACATCCCAGCTCGTGCGTTGTTGAATTACCATTACCGACCGGATACAATTGTGAGCAATCATCTTTTGGGTTGTTTGGCCAAAATTGACATCGATCAAATCCAAACCATTTAATAATTAACAAACTCATCATCACAATTGATAAGTAACATCAATCTAAATCCAATGGTAAAATATTTTCAAAATTATTTAAAATTATTCAGAACGTATCTCAGTTGTTGACCAGAAATTGACATCGATCTACAAGTCTGACGACAAAACCATTTTTTTGTTCATACGTAGCTGCATTGCATTTGTTGAATTATCGTGCACGGATGGGTGAAAAACCAGGCAATCATCTTTTGCAGGTTGATTTTGTCAAAAATTCAGCATCAATCTACAAGTCGGCCGACAAAACCATTTGTCTAGCACATCTGGCTCGTGCGTTGTTGAGTACCGTGCACGGATGGTAAACAGGCAATCATCTTTTGGGTTGATTTTGTCCAAGAGTGACATCGTCTAAAGTCTGACGACAAAACCATTTGTAAATATGTATCAACTCGTGCGTTGTTGGTCTGTGCACGGATGGGTAAAACAGGCAATCATCTTTTTTGGGTTGATTTGTCCAAAATTGACATCGATCTACAAGTCGACGACAAAACCATTTTCATTTCAACATCTAGCTCGATGGTTGTTACCGTGCACACGGATGGGTAAACAAGGCAATCATCTTTTGGGTTTGATTTTATTCCAAAAAATTGACATCGATCCTACAAAATGATGACAAAACCATTTTCAAATTTCCTTTTAGCTCGTGCGTTGTTGAATTAACATTACACGGATGGGTAAACAGGCAATCATCTTTGGGTTGATTTTGTCCAAGAAATTGACATCGATCCTAGATCGGCGGCAAAACCATTTTCCAAATTTCTTGTCTAGCTCATACGTTTTTGTTTGAATTATCATTACACACGGATGATTATGAACGAAATCATCTTTGGTTGATTTATTCCGTGTATCAGTCTACAAAGTCAACGACAAAACATTTGTCTGAAATTTCCGCTTTATCAACTCATTGCATTTATTTAGATGCTCAAAACGCACACGGATGGGTAAACAGGCAATCATCTTTTGGGTTGATTTTGTCCAAAAATTGACATCGTCTACAAAGTCTGACGATATCATTTGTCAATTTCCTTCACATCTAGCTCGTGCGTTGTTGAATTACTGTGCACACGGATGGGTAAACAGGCAATCATCTTTTGGGTTGATTTTGTCCAAAAATTGACATCGATCTACAAGTCTGACGACAAAACCATTTGTCAAATTTCATACATCTAGCTCGTGCGTTGTTGAATTACCATTACTGGATGGGTAAAACAAGGCAATCATCTTTTTTGGGTTGTCCAAAAATTGACATCGATCTACAAGTCTGACGACAAAACCATTTGTCAAATTTCCTTTACATCTAGCTCATTGCGTTGAGTGCAAATTGCACACGGATGGGTAAACAGGCAATCATCTTTTGGGTTGATTTTGTCCAAAAATTGACATCGATCTACAAGTCTGACGACAAAACCATTTGTCAAATTTCATACATCTAGCTCGTGCGCGTTGTTGGTCACCATTGCACACAGCGGATGGGTAAACAAACCAATCATCTTTTGGGTTGATTTTGTCCAAAAATTGACATCGATCTACAAGTCTGACATTGAAACCATTTGTCAAATTTCAATACATCTAGCTTTTGCGTTGTTGGATTACCATTGCACACGGATGGGTAAACAGGCAATCATCTTTTTGGGTTGATTTTTGTCCAAAATTAGCATCGATCTACAAGTCTGACGTAAAGACCATTTGTCAAATTTCCTTTTATCCAAGCTCCGTTGGATTACCGTGCACACGGATGAATCATCTTTGGGTTGATTTTTGTCCAAAATTGACATCCGATCTACAAGTCTGACGACAAAACCATTTGTCAAATTTCAGCCCATCTAGCTCCTGCGTTGTTGTTGAATTGATTACACACGGATGGGTAAACAAGGCAATCATCTTTTGGGTTGATTTGACCAAGAATTGACCATCCCGATCTGGGAGACGGCTCAAAATATTTGTCAAATTTCCTTACGCTCCTGCGTTTGTTGAATTACCGTACACGGATGGGTAAACAGGCAATCATCTTTGGGTTGATTTTTGTCCAAAAATTGACATCGTCTGGTCTGACGACAAAACCATTTGTCAAATTTCATACATCTAGCTCCTGCGTTGTTGAATTACCGTGCACACGGATGGGTAAACAATTTAATCATTTTTGGGTTGATTTTGATAAAAATTGACATCCAATCCCCCCAAATTCTGACGACAAAACCATTTTATTCAAATTTCATACATCTAGCTCTCGTTACGTTGTTGAATTATCATTACGGATGGGTAACAGGCAATCATCTTTCGTTACTATCATGATATCAATCCTAATCCAACAAACTCTATTTCATCAAACAAATCTCATCTTTATCCAAAAATGTAAAATATTTATCAAGCCTATATATCTAGCTCATTAATTTTATTTAAGTGTTATCAAATAAACAAGTATCAATCCTCTAGGAACATTTATCAAGTGGTATCATCTAAAACCAATGATAAATATTATCAATTCTTCATCCCTGCAGGATGGGCAAACAGATAAATATCACTGGTAATTTTGTCAAAATTAGACATCACGACAAAACCATTTTGTCAAAATCTCATACATCTAGCTCATTGCGTTTGTTGAATTACCGTGCACACGGACAAACAGCAATCATCTTTTGGGTTGATTTTATTGTCAAAAATGACATCGATCTACAAGTCTGACGACAAACCATTTGTCAAAATTTCAGTTTACTCAGCTCCTGCGTTGTTGAATTACCGTGAATGGATGGGTAACGACGAAATAGCACTTGGGTTGATTTTTGTCCAAAGAGCATCGATTCTACAAAGTCTGGACGACAAACCATTTGTCAAATTTCACTACATCAAATTGCACGTTGTTGGAATTGACTTCTGTGCACAGGATGGGTAAACAGGCAATCATCTTTTTGAGTTGATTTTGTCCAAAATTGACATCGATCTCAGTGTGACGAAACAAAACCATTTCGTCAAATTTCACTAGCATCTAGCTCCACGTTTGTTGAAATTACCGTGCACGGATGGTAAACAGGCAGATCATCTTTTGGGTTGATTTTGTCCAAAAATTGACATCGATCTACAAGTCTGACGACAAACCACTTTTCAAATTTCAAAACATCTAGGTCCAAGTGTGTTGTTGAGTTACTGGCACCGGATGGGTAAAACAGAATCGCATCTTTTGGGTTGATTTTGTCCAAAAGATTGACTGATCTGACAAGTCTGAGACAAACCATTTGTCCAAATTCTCAACTATCTAGCTCCTACGTTGTTGAATACCCATAATTGGATGGGTAAACAGGCAATCATCTTTTGGGTTGATTTTTGTCACAAAATTCGACATCGATCCTACAAGTCCGGCGACAAAACCATTTGGTCAAATTCTCTGGCCACATCTAGCTCCTGCGTTGTTGAATTACCGTGCACACGGATGGGTAAACAGGCAATCATCTTTTGGGTTGATTTTGTCCAAAAATTGACATCGATCTACAAGTCTGACGACAAAACCATTTGTCAAATTTCAGCACATCTAGCTCCTGCGTTGTTATACCTGCAATAAATCGGATGGTAAACAGGCAATCATCTTTTGGGTTGATTTTGTCCAAAAATTGACATCGATCTACAAGTCTGACGACAAAACCATTTGTCACCAATCATATCTATCATCCTGCGTTGTGAATTACCGTGCACACGGATGGGTAAACAGGCAATCATCTTTTGGTATTTTTGTCCAAAAAATTGAATCGATCAACCCTATACGACAAACCATTTGTCAAATTTCATATCTAGCTCCTGGGTCGTTGTTGAGATTATCCGTGCACACGGATGGCAGAACAGGCAATCATCTATTTTTGGGTTGATTTTGTCCAAAAATTGACATCGATCTTACAAGTCGACGGACAAAACCATTTGTCAAACTCGCCTCACTATCGGTGCTTGTTGAATTATCGTGCACAGGATGGGTAAACAGGCAAAATCATCTTTTTTGTTGCTGATTTTTTGTCCAAAAAGTGACATCGATCTAAGTCTGACGACAAAACCACTGTCAATCCATTACATCTACAAAGCTGTTGCTTGAATTGCAAAATGCACAAGGATGGGTAAACAGCAATCATTTTGGGTTGATTTTGGTCCAAAATTGGGACATCGAGTCTCTACAAGTCGACGACCAAAAACCATTTGTCAAATTTCATCATTAATCGCGTTGCTTGAATTCGTGCACACGGATGGGTAAACAGGCAATCATCTTTTGGGTTGATTTTGGTTCAAAAATGTGACATCGATCTACAAGTATCTGACGACAAAACCATTTGTCACTTCCTTAGCATCTAGCTCGTGCGTTAGTTGAATTACTCACACGATAATACGAGGTAAATCATCTTTTTGGGTTGGATTTTGTCCAAAAATTGACATCGATCTACAAGTCTGACGACAAAACCATTTGTCAAATTTCATACATCTAGCTCGTGCGTTGTTGAATTACCGTGCACACGGATGGGTAAACAGGCAATCATCTTTTGGGTTGATTTTGTCCAAAAATTGACATCGATCTACAAGTCTGACGACAAAACCATATTGTCAAATTCTATACATCTAGCTCCCATGTTGTTAGATTCACTGCAACACAGATGGTAAACAGGCAATCATCTTTGGTGATTTGATTTTGTCCAAAGCATCGATCTAAGAATCGCGAACAAAACCAATTTGTCAAATTTTACATAGATCTAGCTCCCTGCGTTATTTGAATTACCGTGCACACGGATGGGTAAACAGGCAATCATCTTTTGGGTGATTTTGTCCAAATTGACATCGTCTACAAGTCTGACGACAAACCATTTGTCGCCCCACAATCATACTAGCTCTCCGCGTTGTTGGATTACCGTGCACGGATGGGTGAAACAGACGGTAATCATCTTTTTTGAATTTGTCAAGAATTGACACCGATCTATAAGTCTGACGACAAAACCATTTTTCAAATTTCAAACATCTAGGTCATGCGTTGTTGAGTTACTGTCCTCACATGCACACGGACGGGAAGACAAAGAGACAATCAACCTTTTGGATGATTTGTCCCGAAAACTGATACAGTTCTCAGACTTCAAATTTCATCCATCTAGCTAAATAGCTTCGGAGCCTGGGGATTCAAGGCTTGACTTGAAACCCGATTTCACAGAAGAACCGCCGGCCTGGTGCTCACTGAATTCTTTGGTGTCCAATGTCTTACAGCTGGCGGGAAGCTTGGAGTGGGTGTGCCGGCTCAGGTGTCGTTCTCGTCATCTGGTCCCGGCTCAAAATTATGAGTTCCGTTCTAAAGTAATCCTCGTTTTGCTTCAAAAAATGCGACATAAACCTAACTAAACTAAACGAAAACTAAAGGTGAAGGTACTTACAAAGCTTATTAAAATTCAAATCAATACATATTCTATTGGGCAAATAATAATAATAGCTAAAAATTTTATCTTAATAATTCGATGAAATTAAATTTACTCAGGACTTCTGAAATGCAAACACGCGCCTATGTTTTTTTAATCCTAATTTAGACTTCGATTCTAAGAAATTCAATTGAACGTATTATTTAAAGTCTATACTACTATGATTTCATTGAATAAATGCATTTATTTGAAGATTTTGTTGCTCTCAATTGGATTAATTTTTATTTTGCCTGGAAGGCAACAATGATTTGACTTAAAAAATGCATTAAAGCGTTATTATACAAGTAAATATAAATTTTAAAGAACTAAGATAAACACTGCATTTTTTCAAAAGCACCGTAGGGTGAATATATATTTGTAAAAAGGTTTGCGAATTTAAATTAAATTTTTATTTAATAGAATTCTGAAACTCTTTTAGTGAGCTTTTTATAATAAATTTCAAGAATAGAATTCTTAAATCGCAAATATAAAATTCTGGGAATCGAAAATGGAACGTATATCTTTCATATTTTTAAAAGTGGGCTTCATCATAAAAATTTAAACACTTTTAAAAAACAAATCAACCTACAAGCATTTCTTGCGAATGGAATTAATGGGCTTCGAATATCTTTTCCCCTTAAAGCCATTTTGTCTTTTTAAAATGTAAAAAAGAATAGAAGCAACTGAATTTCAAATTAAAGAATCTTTTTAACTCCTAATTTAAATTCAATGAAGACAAAAAGAAATCGGCTTCATCTTCATGATGGAACAAAAAAAAGGATTATATAGAAATTGTATCTCAATTATCCTAATTCGGAACCTTTTCTATGTGAACGTCATTGGTACAATTATTCAAATTGTTCTTATAAGTCTTTTTGGTGCTTCGTCCCTGTAGTCCCTGCTGCTATCATTAAAGAAATTCTCCTCTACGAATCAATTTTAAAGTATTTCTTTAGAGGAAAAAGAAATGCGTTTTAAATTCTATTTTATCAATTTTGATTCTCGTCTGCGTTTTTATTTTAGTATAAATTTTTGAAAGCAAAATATATTATTTTAATTATTTTATTTCAAGGATCATTTTGTGCACCATCTTCCCACACAGATAAATGGAAAAATCAGGAGATGATTTAAATCCCATTTCTGTGTAGTTTCGTCAGATAACGCCCCGTTTTGAAGCTACAAGTGTCAATTTAAGTAAGGATTTCATCAATTTGAACCGTGCTCAGATAATGAGGACGACACCTGACATTGCATTCTTCACTCTATGCTTCCACACCAGCGTGAGCATGTTTGCCCCTCGCCGGATTTGATATGGTTCAGGCCCATATACAAGGAGGATCTTTTTTTTGGATCGTGTCTCGAGCCCAAGACCAAGCGAACCAAAATTGTACGTTGTAGGTCTGGCATGGTTTAAACTATACTCGTTTCATTGCCTCATCACAAAATCTCTCAAACCATTTTATTTCGCACATAAAATAATAATCACCAGCAATGACTATGCCATTATTGTATTCAAATCTCCTTATACTACTATTATGATTAACTTCAGAGGTTAAATAATATTAATTCCATGGAAACATAATTTGAATAATGATTCCAGAGTTACGTATTCATCATCATATACTGGGTTGTTAAAAACAACTTCACCGATTGCAAATTAGAACAACGTAGAAAGAAATAAATGAAAACAATATAGATGGAAAATTAAGTTTTTTGGAGGGTACGCAATTATTAACCTATGTCACCGGCCTTGGTACCTTGGTCACATGGACAACATCCTTTTCTCTCCACATACTAAAGCATACTCCCAGTCATTGATGCGCTGGCGATAGCCGCAAACATGTTGTTCACGTGGCTTCTAATTCTTCTGAAATTACTTTTGGATCTTCATTTCATTGCGATGAGTCGTAGACTCTGTCTTAACACCTCTTTTTGCCCATAACAGTGAAGGAACGTGTAGGAATGTTTCCCATGGTAGTGAAATTGACTACCGTATGGATGATGCCCGTGTGACCAAGGGAAATCAAATAGGGAAAATATGACTCACCCAAACAAAACCTTAAACTTTCTTTTGTATTGTTTTCAAATTCTTTCGTCTTATTATTGTTTGCAAAGCAATTGTAGCCATTTCTAAACGGCACAATTGTCTTGAATAATCCTCCTGTCTGACAGCGATTATTGCAGTTGTGGTGGAAATGGCACGGCACTTCACTATGCAACGGAGGGTATTTACACAGTGTCTTGGCATATGAGGAAGCCAGTCCCAAACTTCGAACATGAATGGCTGAAAAGAGTCGCCGATAACCTCGTCTCCAGGCATAAAATTCGTAAGCGGAAATAGAGATCTTTTCCGGCCACCTTAGCCTTCAACTTTCGGCGAGCTGAACCAACAAGCTCCAAATTACCGGCCATCCCCCCCCCCTTCAAAAAGAAAGGTAGAATAACATTTATAGAAAAGAAGACTATTACGAACTAATAGTGTAAAAGTGAAAATGCCTGTGCTGTACATAGTGTAAGTATTTCTCTCTTTTTGTTTATTTTGTTTTTCTTTTTTCTTAAATAAAATTCCCGTGTCTTGCCCATCAAACCGTTCAGTGACCGGCCTGGTCAAGGGTACGGGGGTAAGAGACGGCGTTCTGTTCTGTACATTATATACCTCCTTTTGGGCAGTTTATTAGGAAGCTGGCACAATAAATGAATGAATTTCCGATGTTTTCCTAAATTAATGTTTATAAAACAAATTAAAATATTCTGTTCCCAAATCAACAGACGGTCTTTGCGAAATTTCGAATCAAACTTTAATAATCCTCATTTGCCTTTGCATTAATGGCGGAAATTCTATTGGCTTAACATTAATTTGTCTTATTTATTATTTACTCACCGCCTAATTTCTATTCAGTCGCAGTTTAACAAATTCCAAATGTAAACAAACCCTTATCTATGAGACGTCCTGGAAATAATCTTCGGAATTAATACAAATCAAAGTGTCTCGCTCCCTTTAGGCAGCTTGAAACTGAGACACTTCCTTCGGTCTATACTGAAAGCTCAATTTGTTCTTTGACAATATCTGAATTACTTGGTGGGGAATCATCGGGGATTCCTGATTGTCTCCAGAAGTATTAGAAGAAACTGATGAAAAGGATGAAGCGGAATTGAAATTGATTAGGAAATGAAAACATCCCCAGAGTCCGTCTGTTGGAAGAAAGGGAATTCTGGATTTCCGAGGTGAATTCTGTTGATGATTTTTTTCCTTGTTTGAGTGTGATCGAATGCTATTAATGCAACTAATAGGGTTTTTGTTAAAATGTGTACGCCTTTAGTGTCTGATGAATTGAAACTTGAAACAAAGTTTAAATATACGAGCTTCATGCTTAAAATTTAATTCATTAAAAAGTTCAAAAATCATCTGTTGTCTTGGTTTGATCCATTAGTTAACAGTTTCAAGTCCGCAGCTTGTGCAATAGTTATAGTACCAGTTGATTCCTTTTGACACTCGTTGAAATTTATATGAATGCATTTTAATAAAATTATATTCAACATAAAATTATATATAAGTTTTACTTAACCATAAAGGCAGTGCAGAACCCTACGGGCACCAGGTTATTATAGGTTTATTCAAAACAATTGCACCGATTACAAAGGGTCATAACTTTTTTGCAACAACAAAAGAACGAAAAGTTTTGAATGCTTATAAGTTTTGATCAATTTTTACAATTTTATAGCATGGAAGTTTATAGTTCTGTTTGAGTACGTATGTTTGCCCTATGACACTTACCTTGGTCACATATTGTAGTTTATCTTAAGCCAGGCACAGTGAACCATGTTGAGAGCCATTGATGTTCGTTCGATCGCCACATGCATGTTCTGCATTTGCTCATCTAAGTCTTCAGGAATTCGTTGCTTAACAAGCAATCCCTCCTATCTCATTTTTTTGAAATGGAGATAGGTGGTGTTGCTTGTTAAGCGACGAATTGCTTCTTGAGGATGGATGGCGGTTATTGCGCAAATAACCGGTTTTCGGTTTTTCAGTTTTTTTTTCACCTCCGGTTTAACCTGGCGGTTATAATCGCTCAAAATAACCGGTTTTTGAAATAACAGGTTTTCGGTTTCTTTTTATAAGAAACAGACGCCGTTTGTAGACAAAAATTTTTATTAATATTGTCCTTACAGGAAATCAATCCATTGGCCAATGTTTTCCTGTTTAGTAAAGACTCTTTCAGTAATCTGCCAACCAACAGACGCTTCGAGGAAGCGATTGTCGTCGATTGGCCGAAGATGATGAAATTCAAAGCTTCATAACGTGGTAAATTTTAGTCTATTCGAACCTAAAATCGAGCCTATTTTCCGATCCGGTTTATTTACTCGGTTATTGGATTTTCAAAAAATAGGTTATGAAAGGGACAAAAAATAACCGAAAAAACCGGTTAACCAAAACAAAAAACGGTTTTCGGAAAAACCGGTAGGTTTTTCCCATCCCTAATCTTGAGTCTTCATTTTTTGGGATGTGTCATAGACTCTGTCTTAACGTCTCTTTTGCCTGCAACAGTGAACGAGCGGAATGTACGGACAGAGAATGCTTCACTTGATAGCAGCGGCGGTTTGTCAGCTCTGAAACAAGCAGTGCTGCAGTAAATTAAAACAATTCCTCGTGATAACGCATTTAAAATAGAATTTAAAAAACCAGTTTTACTTCTAAATAGCTCAAAATTTTTAATTGTAATTATCTGAATTGTATTTTAGAATATAATCAACGTATTTTTTCCACGAGTGATTTCTAATAAAAAAAAATGGATGCTTATTCAAGTAGATGAGTTTCCGTCGGGAAATGTGAAAGCTAACCCTAACCAAATAACAGCGAACGAGAAACAAGCGAATAAAAATAAATCAAAGAGAGCGAATCCATCCTCGGGTGGGAAGGAGGGAAGAAAGGAAGCATCACGCAGTTGGCCTTGCGCCAAAGGATTGCAGACTTTGCAGCCCAAGCCAACGAAAAACTCAATGGGAGGAAACTTTGGTTTCGTCTTTCGAAGAGTCGCTTAGCTATTGCGCGGTGAGCGAATTTTGATGCCTGCGAGGGTTGTTTCTGAGCAGCTCGGACTTGAGTATCGCCTGCTTATTGGTGCATTTTCTGGTTTCTTTCTTCGTTTTCGCTTTTCTTTTCCTCCATTTTTGTTGCTGGTCGAACATTTCAATGAGGAAAAAATAACCTAATAGGATTTAAAAAAACTGAAGAACAAACTCTTAAAATAACTTCAAACAGTGCTGCATCTCTGCAGCCCCAATGGACGAACCACCATTACATGGTAGTGAAACGGATTACCGCACAGATCATGCCCGCGGGAGCAAAAGAAGTTTTTATCGACAGTGCATGAATAGCTACGATATTGCTTCATAGTGTCTGGTGAGAAATGAACTGTCTCACGGATATTGCCAGTGTCATTAAGAGGAATCACCTAGGGTAATTATTATGTGTCAAACAAAATCTTCTACTGGGATAATGTCCTCAAATTTTTCTTTACTACCGTTGTTTACGAGGAAGCTATAGCCATTTGTAATCGGTGCAACTGATTTGAATAACTTCCATTATGAACCTCCTTTTCATCAATTCATTAGGTAATCATTCATTAGATTGGTGAGAGTCGATGAATTAATATTCAGGAGAGTTCTTTTGCGTAAAAAAGAGATTGAAGATTTCCCTTCCTAAACTAGGGGGGGGGGTCTCTTCTCGACTTTCTCGTATACAGGATAACCCCGGGAATCCGAACTAATTGGGGTTGATCTTGTTTGGATTCCCGGTAATTCGGATTATTCGGGAAATTCGGTAACCTACTCTTGATATACCAAATGCAGTAGAATATTGACTCTGGCAGCTCTGTGAAGGCGCAAAGAAAGAGTACGTGGCGATTCAGCACAGTACAGTGGCAAACAAGTTGAGGGTCAAAAGAAGATATCTGAGTTTGTTTCTTCTAATTAAAGTGCTGTATTCATTCTTAAAGACCAATTCGAATACTTCTTTTAAGTTAGGACTAAACATTAGCTTTGTTTATCATTCGTAATTGTTATTTTCTCTTCGTTTTTTAGTAAACCTTTTTCAGAAATTTTTAGAAAAAAGATGTTCGGATTATCCGAAATTTCGGATTCCTGGGGTTCTGATTGCCGGGGTTCTACTGTACTTACAAAATATAGCGCATTTTGCCTTTTGTAGTTATTGTGATGGAAAGAGGATATGCGTTTGTGACCTCTTTGCTTTGATCTGTTCGGTCCAAAACTCGTCTCAAATCTCCAATTTTGGTGATAATACAACATAAGAAATTTTTTTAACGAGGGAGTTTTGTTTTTAGTTATTGCGTTCGGACACACAATAATTTACAGATCGACAGTCGATTTACTCAAAACTTCGAATGAGATCTGCAGTTTTGGGGATAAAGGACAATAAAAATATAGTATGTAAAATTTCGTTTATTTAGTTTGTGCCACTTTTGAGTTACGGAATTTACATGCAACTAGTCAGACAGACCTCCCTTTCATAGATTTCGTTCGAAATCCGATATTTATCTACTTTTTCGAGGTAAAAATAATACACCAAATTTCATTTGCGTAGCTCGTTGCGTTTTCAAGATATCGTGTTCACAGACAGACAGATAAAATTCCAAACAAGTGGACTTTTCAGACACAGCGAGGTGTGACCACCAACACGTGGGGCTTCGTAACATGGTCGAGATGGAATTTTTTGATGATTACTAGACTTAGGATACTTCGTAATTTATATCGAAACACCCCGATCTAGCTCGAAGCCGTCCGATGAATCTGAAAGACTGGCCGCTGCGACAGAAAATTGGGCACTGAAGTCAATCGCAAAACAGTCCCCATTGCGAGCGGCTCAAGCGTCTCCCCCCCCCCCCACCTTTTACGGGGGTACGACCCGTCTACGGAAATGTGCCCTACGAGCTACACCACCATTATTGCAGTCACTTCCAGGAGTGAGAACCTGCTTACTTATACGGTGGCTTCTCATCTATGTACTCGTGGTGCTCCTAGGTGCTTCCGAAAAAGTAACAAGTTATGCTACAAATCCTCTTCGCTCTGAAGGTCAATCGTGGACCTTCAACATTTCGCTCTAGACACTACGCAATAAATTTTTACTGAATTCTAACCCTTATTAGCGTAATTCTAAGCACCCATTGACCAGATCATGATAATTGATCAGATACAATAATCTTGACCAGTGTCCGGAGAATCCTACTGGTTTAACAATTAGCTCCCTTCATCATTTTACAATCACGTAATTTACATGAAATGCCAATTTAACCATCATTACATGGAAGCACAAACGGGAGATAGCAGTTTCCTCGCATTGTTTAAGATCCAAGAAAATATCTTCGTACTTAATTTAAACAACTGTGCTTTCTGCAACTGATATCAGGAACTTTCTTGGATTTCCACTTAAAGCGCAATTTATTCTTGCTCGATATCTGAATTGTTCGGAGGTTAGACTGTCAAGAGACGCGATCAAATTCCTGATTCTCTTTAAAAGAATTAGTAAGAAAATGATGAATGATAGAGAAAATGATTGGGAAATAAAAATCATCTCCAGTATCTGAATAACGGAGAAAGGGAATTACATATTTCTTCTGATTAATAAAGTTGCACCTTTCCTGTGAACTTTCTGATATAGGAAGTATGGAAAGAGAAAATATTGTAACAGTCAAATATTTGTCATATTGCAATAAAGTCTTGGCCTTGGATCATTTAGACAGCACATTTTATTACATATCTATTATATTAGACAAGACGTATTAGAAAAAAAAAACAGAACGGTACCTCTAAATACCACCACTGCACACAGCAACATGATCGATTGAGCTCTCGAGAAGAAATACACTGGAAGAAGAGGGGAGCGGATAGTTACACACTTATTCGTGCGCATGAGAAATAGTTCGCTCGCGCCAGTGGCGAATCCGGGGGGGCTATCGAACTGCAGCCCCCCTAGGGCTAAACCAGAATTCTTGATTTTATTTAAAATCGCTACAAATGGTTGTTCTTAATTTCCTTTTTTTTTAAAAAAATAATAAAAATGTGACAACATTGCTTTCTGATTTGACAAGTTCGGAAATTTTCTTACTTTTCTAGTCATCCCACTTGTACTTTTAACGTTGACGGGGTCGAAAACATTTTTTGTCTAGTTAGTTAATTGTATTTATTATTAAATTATCGAAAATATTGAAGTGTTCTTTATGATTCTTATTGTCAGGTGAGTCAAGTCTGTAAAGTTAAAGTGCTTTGGTTTACATAAGCCATGAAGTTTGACTTTCGTCACGACGATACAAATTTTCATGACCTCAGCCGGGGGGGCGGGGCGCGGGGGCGGGGTTGGCCGCTGGCTCGGGGTGACCGAGGGAGTTTGGGTTCAAGGTTTTGATGAATCAGAATTTTCAGACGTAACTGAGTAAAAAAAAAAGAAAGAAAAAGAAAACAATTAAAGGAGATTCGAACCTGTAGTCGGAAGTATCGTAGCATGATAATGTTCTAAACTTGATTCGTCCGCCTTTACAGTACCACCCTGTTAACCGAAAGGGGGAGGGGCGTTTCAAACAACAGTTTTTTCGGTTAAGTAATGCTCATATATTACTGATATGTGTCTAATTACAGTAATTCTGAAATGTTTTGAGTATAAACTGAATTGAAAGCTCTCTATGTAGGCTGCACTTATGTTCTTTATTCAAGTTAACCCTCCGTCGGACGCAATGCGCCTGACAGGCACAGGTAAATAATGTATTAATTAATATTGTTAATATTCATTAATTTTAATTTTCATTCTTGTAGAGGGACGAGACTCATGTTTAGGTGGAATGCCGCTGTTGAAGAATTAATTCAATTTCAGGAACCATTTTTATTAGATGGCTAAGTTCCACGACACAGTACATTAAAAGGTACAATACGCAAGACAGAGAACAACAACACAAGACAAGTACACAGAAAAAAAGAGAGGGAGGCATCATGGGAAAAACCCGGATGTCTCTAGTAGCGCCACCTACCATAAAAAGGAGAAGGCAGTGAATTGTAACCGCAACATTTTAAACTTAATCACTGACCTTCTTCGGGAGGTTTGAAAGAAAAAAAACGAGAAATTTCGTTGAAAATAAGTGTCGCCTTCGCGATTATTTCCGTGCAGTACTGTACGTACCTCTTTAATTTGCTAATTCAGGGGCATTTCGGACAACCCGGGTTCAGAAAATAATTAAATATTACATTGTTTTCGAGTACCAACAACTGTAAATAGTTTCAAAATTCTAGTACATCTAGAATTCAGTAAAAAGTCGTTTAAGAAATTTCATCTTCTTTACAAACATGAGCGAGTCAACATAAATAAAAGAGTATAATAAAGGGAGATTAATTTATTTTAAATATTGATATAATGCTCAAAATATTTTAAAACTTATAAAAATTATATTTGACTCGTATCAATGTCGAGTGAAATTTAGTTTTTCTATTCCATCGTGAATAAAAGTTGTTTGGAATTCTAAATTGTGAAATTGATTCTGTTTTCAAATAGTGTAACGTTAATTTCAATTCTCAGAAATATAGTTAGAGACACTACTTTAAGAACATTAAAAATATAAACCGATCGAACAAAAGTATTTGTTTTAAGATCTAATTTTTCTTTTAAATATTATACCCTATTAGCACAAGATATTGTGCGATATCTCTCTGGTATTCTGAATGCTGTTCAATATCGTGAAGATATCGTAACAATATTGTAAGGCGTCTTGTGCTATTAGGGTATTTTTTATTTAAATTTGCATGAAATATTCTTTAAAAATGTGCATTAAAACGAAGTTTTAAAGGTTGGAAGATATTTTTAAAATTATGCGACAAAAAAGATATTGTAGAACTAATATAAATGTCACAATTTTCCTGATACGCCTGAGGGTGAATATATATTTTTAAAATTATTGCGAGGTGGCATGAATTGTATTTAATGGAATTATTATATTTCTCCAATAAATTTATTATATTATATTTTAAAAAGTAAAGCCGTGAATGATGAACAATGCAAGATTTTAAAAAATGAATATATTTCACATATCTGAAAATGAGCTTAACACTATTTTTTCTTGGAAAAAGTTTTAAATGCAGAAAAAATTAAAAACTTTCACTGAGAAAAGAGCTCAAATACTCCTAATGGAATCTCCCCTTAAAGCCATTTTGTTTTATAAAAAGAATAGAAACAAATGAATTTCAAACTAAAGAAACCTTTTTAACTCCCAATTTAAATACACTGATGAGAAAAAGAATCATCTTTAACTTAATGATGAAATAGAAAAAGGATTATTTATAAACTGAATCGCAGTTATGCTAATTCGAAGCCTTTTCGCTGTAGCCGTCATTGGTAGAATTATTTAAATTACTCTGATATGTCTTTTTGATGTTTTGTCCCTGTAGTCTTTGTAACTATCATTAAGGAAATTCTTTCCTGTGAATCAATGTTAAAGTAAAAGTTCGAGAAAAAATAAATAAGATTTAAATGCTTTTTACGAGCTTTTATTTTTAACTTAACTTGTTTTATATTTGTAAAGATAGAATTTAGTATCAAGTTTCCTTTAACTTCTTGATGTAATTAAGTTTGAAATTTTAATCAGTTGTGTATTCCGAACCATAATACAATATTTTGATGTGTCCAAAACTTAATTTTCATTAAATTGATTAATTTTAGTTAAATTTCGGTTCCATATCAGCGGCGCCATCTGGTAGTAAATTTGCTAAAAGATGATTTTAAGATTCCATTATATTTATAATAATATATATATAAAACATATGAAAGCTTTAAAAATCGAAAATAGTGAAAAATAAAAACAATAAAAAAGCGCTCTTTTAATAGGGTATTAAAAAGTAGAAAATAATTTTTTATCAAAAATATGGAAGTCAAAAAAATAGTAATACTATATAGAAATTAAATGACAATGAATATCACAAGAAAGGAAATTCCTAAATATACATTAAAAATTAAGATACACTATAAATATAATTAAAATTTCCTGAAATTAATTTTACACGAATATATTTACACTGTACTAATTAATTTGCCACTCAAACAAAACGTGTTTTTAAATATCTTTTATTTTTATTTCTGATTTTCGTCTGAGATTAACACTTGAGCAAATTTTTAGAAGCACTAAATTTTTCTAGACTCTTTTATTCATTAACCATTTATTGAAATAAAATATACTTTTGTATTTTCATTTTGATACACTTTTTAAGAGCCTTTTATACAATAGCATTGTAAAATATCTTAACTTAAACAGTAACTTATTTGTTCTTGTATAAAAAAACAAATGGTTTATTTTTAAATAGTGGAATTTGCTTTTTAAAAGCTATCTATCGATGTTTTTCGATGAAGATTAAAATAAATGGAATCCTTTCATGTGCTCAAATTTAATTTCTTAGCTTGGAAAATATTCGATTTACTTTCAGAAAGAATGTGAAACTAACTTTTGAAATGTTTTCTAGCAGAGACTTGTGTTTTGAAAACCACATACTTAAAGATTTATATTTGGTTTAGGTGTGACCTGCATAAAACCAAAAAATGGAAACAAAATTTTAAGAAAAAAGTGCTGATCAAAATAAGGCCAGATTTATCTTCTTTCTCTTCTTATTTCTTTTTTACTAAGATTCTTTAGTATTCCACGATCTGAAAATAACAGTGTTCACATGCAAACTGATGGTGGTGCAGAATGTGGTAGCAATTTCTACGATGGTGCAACAAGGAGCCACAATTTTGAGAAGACTGATTGATTTTATTAAAAACATTTAAAGCTGATAAATGAACTCGGCTCGAGTTCACAAAGAAAACATATCATAATAATACATACATAATCGTCATGATAACTAATCATAAGACATCACTCCAATTCTGCTATATGTATTTATGAAATAACTAAACATTACCATCTTTGAAATGACGTCATAACAAATCAAGAACCGAGGTTCAAATCCACTTCTTCACCAAAAGCAGATAAATCGAACATTGTGCAAGTGTGAAGATCAGAAGTTGAAGTTTCGTCCAACACAAACAAATAAACAGACGAAGTATATACGTTTATAAACGTGTGAAAAATTCAATACTGATCTTTAATTGTGATGGAAAATATCACATACTAAATTTCATTAATCTTGCAAGTTGTGTTTTACAGTCATTATACGCATAGTAGTAGAACTAGTAGAAATATGGTTTGAAAATATCATTTAAATAAGAAATGTTAAATAACTAATGTAATTCCAAATAAACAGGGTGCCCACTTAAATACGGGCCACCACCCCGTTAACTTCCGAACAACGACAACTACAGTCATGAAAATGGTGTCTAGGTATAGTAAAACGGCTTTGCGTTATGCGATGAGACCGCTTACAGCGCCAGCTCGTGGAAAACTCCGGATTTAGCGTTCCTATCTCGAAAATGGTACAAAATAGAAGAAAAAACAGCTGCAACGTTGTAGAGCATTATCTATTTAGTACAAAAAGACACATTGGAGGCATTGATACGAAGAACGGAACACTGAAAACGCAACAGTTGTTAGTTCGCAATTTCGAAAATTGTGTCGTCACAAAACGTGGATAGAAAGAGAAAATGCTATCTTTCGGACAAAAATGAGTCCAATATAATTTTTCATGTGGGAGTAATTCAAACAGCAGGTTTATGTGACCTTTCCGACGACATTGCAGTACCTTCAATGACGTATTACAATTGCTTGTACCAGCGTTCCAAATGATATGCTAAACGTGAAATGCAACCAGCGGGAGTGGCCTCCCCTAAACTTTCTCGTATACTTTTCAAATATTTGTCATTTCCCTTCCCCCTGCATTGATAAAAAGTTCGAACCAACTGTAACCCAGAATGCAATGACTATCAGAAGGTTTTTCATTGTTGATTATAGTGATAGTAAAATATTGAGGTGAAGAATCATATTCAAAAAGATACGTATGTATTAAAACTTCGCAATATTTATTTTTTTTATCAAACTCTAGCAATGAGAGTTCCGCGTGCGGAGAAGAAAACAGGAGAATAGCTTGCGCATGCGCAGAGATTGTTTCCAGCACGCAAGTAAGACGAGACGACCTAAATGTTTGCTTCCTTACAAAATCTCGCCGCCAGAATTGGTTTTTGGCAAACTGCCAAGTTTTCGAAGTGTCTCTTCTTTGCACAGGCATTTCTACTATTGCGCATGTGTATGGTTGGTTGGTTGGTTGTGTTGGGTTTTTTGGCGCAAGAGCCATGAAGTTGACTATACTGCGCCAGAACAATTGTATGTAGTGTGGAGTAATTGTGTATGTAGTTGAGTTGAACAAGTATGCGATTATACAGACCGACAGACAATCAACCCTTTGACGGATTTGGCCCAAAATTTTATACGGACCTACATTCATGACGATAAAACTGTGTATAAAATTTTATCCATCTGGCTTTTCAAGTTTTTGAGTTATAGCGTTCGCATGTTATCGAACATACAGACAGACAGACTTCCGTTGACGGATTTTGTCCAAAATTGGATAGAAACCTACAAATTATGTTTAAAGACCACATACCAAATTTTATCCCCGTATCTCTAATAGTTTGCAAGTTATTGTGTTCACAGACACACACACAGACAGACATAATTCCAAAATTGTGTTTTTCGGACTCAGGGAGGTCTAAAACGTGGAGATTCGTCAAAATCTCGAGTTCGAATTTTTTGACGATTACAATACTTTCTCTTTGTATACTTCGTATACGAGAAAGTAAAAAAAGGCCAAAATCTATAGTGTAACTGACGGAGAGCATTTTCAACAAGGAAAATAAAAGTATCTTGTGATGTCTATAACTAATTATTTTTTCTTCTTTTTAACACGTTTCGTCATGTAATATTGTTGGAAATCGCCAACAACAATGCGTTTTAAGTGTTTTATTCTTCATATTAATGCCCCAAAGGTGTCTTTTTGAACTAAATCGATAGTGCTCCACAACTTTGCAGTTGATTTTTTCTTCTATTTTGTACTAATTTCGAGATGGGAACGCTAACTTCAGAGTTTTTAGCCAGGTGGCGCTGTAAGCGGTCTCATAGCGTAGCGCATAGCCGTGTTAATATACCTAGACACCACTTTCACGACTATAGCTGCCGTCGTTCTGAAGTTAAGGGGGTTCCTTATTTAAGTGAGCACCCTGTGTATTTTAAGAGGCATTACAAAGTTATTCTAAGCTTTTGCTTAATAGATTTCTAACATTTTCCTAAAAAATATATATTTAACTCGAAGTAAGGAATGTAATTTTTAATGACGTAAAGATTTGAAATTCAGCAATTGAATATGAAGAATATGTGTTTCAGGTCTTTTAAAATGAGATTCATTATAAAATATCTTCTTGTAAGAAAATAAATAAAATTCTAATCAACCTGAAAGTAGTGTCTTCAGATGTAATTTTTATGCTATTTTCGAGATGGAATCTCTAACTTAATAGTTTTTCGCCAGGTGGCGCTGTAAGTGGTCTCATGGCGTAGCGCATAGCCGTGTTAATATACCTAGACACCACTTTCACGACTATAGCTGCCGTCGTTCTGAAGTTAAGGGGTGGTCCTTATGTAAGTGAGCACCCTGTACATTTAAGAAGGCATTACAAGCCTTTATTAAATAGAGCTTTTATTAAATAGATTTCTAACATTTTCCTAAAAAATATATATTTAACCCGAAGTAAGGAATGTAATTTTTAAAGACGTAAAGATTTGAAATTCAGCAATCGGATATGAAGAATATATGTTTCAGGTTTTTTAAAATGAGATACATTATAAAATATTTTTTATAAGAAAATAAATAAAATTCTAATCAACTTGAAAGCAATGTCTTCAGATGTAATTAATTTTGTATAAAATTTTTCCCTGAGATTTTAGTTTTATATAAATAAAAATTAAAAGAACAGAAATAAGTGAATTTGAAATAAAAGAAACTGCCTTGATTCCATATTTAAATGCGCCGAAGGAAAAAAAAGGAAAATCGTCTTCAACTTAATGATGAAACAGAAAAAAGGATTATGTCTAAATTGCATCTCAATTAAACTAATTCAGACCTTTTTCTCTGTAACCGTCACTGGTACAATTATTTAAATTGCTCTGAAATATTTTTTGATGTTCCTTCCTGTTACAATCATTAAAGAAATTGTTCGATAAGAATCAATTTTAAAGCAATACTTTGGGGGAAAGGAATCGAGTTTTTAAATTTATTTTCGTCTGCGACTTATACGGAAATCAATATTTAAAATCAGGCGATATTTTCTTGGCGTTTTGACACATAAACCCTTTATTGAAGTAAAATTTACTTCTGGATTTTTACTTTGATTAATATTTCTAAACCTTTTATCCAATGATACGGAGAGTATCCTTACTTGAAGGCGCTTCTTTTTAAATTGCTTGTCATTTTAAACGATGAACTTCGTTTTTCTTAAATGTTAAAACTAATTTAGCAATGAAATGTCTCAGATTATTATACTGCTGAAATTTAAAAGATGCAGAACTCTCCTCATGTGTCTTAAATTTAAGCTTTTTGCACAGAATATTTTTTTCTTGATTTTCAAAAATATGTGGTTTTAATCTGAAGAGAAGTAAGATTCATTATCCGGTTTGGACTACTGTCCAATACTGGACTAATATTTGATAACTGACTAGTTGCAAAAATTTACCTTTGGTTTATGCGTGACCGGCACAAAGAAAATGTTTAAAAATGCCGAAAAATCAAATTCTAATAATTTTTTATACTTTTTTCTTATTAAAAATAACAAAATATTTGAAAAAAATTGAAACAAATGTGAAATTTGATCTTATTTCCAATCTTCATTTAATTGACTGGGCGCAGCAAATTATTTAGGTCTTGGTATTCATCGAGTAAAAAGATAGAATTTTCCTAAGTGTTCACAGAAAAAACAATCACATGTACTCTGTAACCATGTAAGTTGTTATTACAATTATTATAAAGCTAAATTCTACACAGCAAACATGTGTTTACAGTTAAGCTCATATTATCTCAGTTATAATTCTGTAGAAACTTCAATCGCAATTACATCTGATTTCATAAATTTACAGTGTCTAATATGACACTTTTCGTAAGCGATTAGAATAAATAATAACTAATTCCCAAAGTTCAGACCCACTTTTAAAAGATATTCAGCTGATCTCGAGCAGTGTTTGTAAGCATCTTTTAATAAATCTCAATAATCCTTACAAACAGACAAGAAATCCCACCATCGCATATATAAGCACTTTTCATCATTTACCGACCATACAATTTCCATTAAATGACAATTTATGTATAGATCGCATTAAAATTCATTTGAAAGATTAACTAACCCCTCGCATTGTTCTGATCCTAAGAGAATTTTCGGATTTAATCTAAATTTAAAGTGAATCTCTCGCTTTCTCTAACTGGAAACTCAGACACATTCTACAGGAAAGTCTACCTTGAAAGCACAATTTGCTCTTAGAGGAAATCTGAAATGTTCGGAGGGGAATTATCGAGAGACTCGAGAGATTCCTGATTTTGTCCAGAAAGATTAGACAGAAATAGCGAAAGGAGAAACTGAAAGAGAAATTGGTGGGGATATGAAAACTCCAGAGTCTCCTGGCTGGAGTTCTGATTCTAGAATGTCTAGGTGAATTCTCTAGACGCTCTTTTCTCTTTTGTTGCCATCGGATTCTCGTAAACAATCAATAATGTTTTGTGACTCAATAATTCTTCTTAAACGTACACTGAAAATCAGAATATTGTTATAAATACTGATTCAATTTAATCAATGAAATATAATTAAAGAAAATGAATAATTTTCAGAAAAAACACTGATGTCCTAAAATCAAAATAAAAAAGGGATAAAAATATATGTTCTAAAATAAATATATAAGAAAGCAACAGATCAGATTGGATATTTTATGGAGCAGAAATTTGGTACAAGGATACAGTGAGATGAAATCGAAAATTGAATTAGATTAAAAGATTAGCTCTACTGCACATCATTTCCTACTCCAACTAGAAACATACATTTGTGATATTGATTTTGCAATAATTTCTCATTTGTCTAGCAGATATAAGGCCAAAGTACTGCAGGATTAGTGAAAATTGATTAAAATAACGCATTTTAACAACAAAATCTAGGCTTTTTGCACAAAATATTACACAATTAAACTGAAAATTATACTATGTATAATAAATAATAGAAAATTAAACAGAAATTATACTATATATAATAAATATTACAAAATTAAACAGAAATTCTACTATATATAATAAATATTACAAAATTAAACGAAAATTATACTGTATATAATAAATAATAGTTTAATTATACTATCTATAATAAATATTACAAAATTAAACAGAAGATTCTACTATATTTAATAAATGTTACAAAATCTAGGAAACAGCCTAGTGTTTAGGTCGCGCCAAGGTCACTGACATCGGCATGTAGTTACCTGTTTCCTCTAATAGCACAAAATATTTTATGATATCTCCACGATATCGCCACGATATTGTGAATGTCGCACAATATCGTATGAATATTTTAAGGCATGTTGCGCTAATTGCGTCCCCTTTTAAGCCCACTACTCGCCCTTCTGGAAACACTGGACGACTGGGAGGGCCGGATTGGCAAAGTGTCGGTTTACATAGGGACCACTCTATTGTCATGGCTCTTATCGCAATAGGTCCATCGTATGCAGCCCAGTCCTAGGTAAGGGCTTATCATGAAGGGTAATTATGTTTTGTTGTTCGAAACCATCTTCTAGGACATAGGTGGTACTTGAGGTAGATATTTGAGTTAGATCCAATAGACGGGCGTAGATAGCCTTTTTAGAGGACTTACGGGGAACTAGCCCCACTTGTGTTTTATTCACAGGAAGGCTAGGAAAATAGTTGAATCGACCTCAGCGAGTAATACATTGCTAAAAATGGTTATGTGCATGAAACAATAGTTATGAAGACCTGAACGAGATATAGAAAAGAAATGAGAGAGGCCAGCCAACAGGAAACCACATGCATTTATTAAAAAGAGTTTACATTAATACTAAAAGTTTTTATGTGATGGATTTCGGGTATCTTCTTGAGAAATTGATTTAATTCTACATAATAAATAGAATTCTTTCTCAAGGATATTTCTCGTATCTCTAAAAATGTACTTCATAATAAAAATATGACTTCCTAGAAAAACATTGGAAACCAGATCTAACTAAAATAATTTCCTACGAAACGGACTAATGGGCTCTGAATATAATTTCCCTTTCAAGGTATTTTGTTTTATAAAATTTAAATTTAAAGCAACAGAAATAAGTAAATTAATTCAAATTAAAGAAATTTTCTGGGACCTTAATTTATATACATTGAAGAAAAAAATCTTAACTTAATGATGAAACAGGAAAAAGATCATGTATAAATTGTATCGCAATCATGGTAATTCAGAACATTTTCTCTGACTTTATTGGCATAATTCCTTCAATTGCTTTCGTAGATTTTTTTAAAGTTTCGCCCTGTATTACTTGTTAATGTCGTTAAAGAAATTTTTCTCCTCTACGAATAAATTTAAAGTAAAACTTTTCAGAAAAGAGAGCAGATGTGTATTTATTCTTGATTTTCGTTCGTCAGCGCATTAGCAATTGCAATATTTTTTTTGTCCTAATTTGTCGTGAAATCTTAACACCACAAGGATATAGTGCAATCCTTTTACGATATAATTTAATTTACGCAATATTGTGAACTATTGCAATAATATCGTATCAGTATTGTAAAATTCATTGTACCATTGAAGTATAACTTGATGGTGATGAGAACGTTGATTAATGACGAGTTTAGGGATTTTTAGCAACATGGGTCGTTATCCCCTGAAGTATCACTTACTGAAATAAAATTTTGCTCTGTTTTTTTACTTTGCTCTATTTATCTTATACTTTTAACCTAATTCAGGTTATGTTAGATTGTAATGGAAGCATATTTACATATAACGGAATTTTTTAAGTATTGATTCAGTAAAGAGTAAGTATCTATACTTATAAAAGGCAATGTTTGTGTGTGTGTGTGTGTGTGTGTCTGCGATGTCCAGACGAAGCTATCGCACTTACAGACATGAAATTTGGCACACAGGTAGTCGTAATGGTGACTGAATGCACCTCGAAGCCGAAATTTTAAAATTTAAACTAGAATTTTTTTTATTTAATGTTTTGTGTTGCTTTGGTTGATTTTTCGCACTAATTTCTCAATAGAATGGTTTCAAATAACTGTACGACAAAAATATATACACCATCGGAAAGAGGACACGATTTCCGTTCTAATGAAGTTAGTTTTGAATTTTTAACGCAATTTACTGAATTTTGAGAAATTTTTAAAAAATACCCAGTTTTGGCATCAAGATGTTACTTTTGATTTTAAATTTGTTGCATCCGACTTTCTAATAACACTATTATTTTCAATTTTTTTCAGCTTATAAGTAGAATGGTTGTGTTGGATTTAAAACAACAACGGTTAAAATATCTTTTCAAGTTTTTTTTAAATTATTTTTTTTCTGGGCGGTTGAGAGTTATTCTTATGGAGAGAGTTCCTCGCGCGGCACGGAACTTCGGAAAGCAGATGGCTATGTGATTGGTTGAAGGGGAGGTGACGTCATAACCTTGAATTGAATGACTGATAATTATTTTCGGCAATATCTTAATGTATTTATTCATCTCGCATACTTAGCTTGCAGTATAATAATTTTCACGCTGCAATTTTTTATTACTGTTTATCGTGAAAAAAAAATAAGCGGGAAAACCAATAATGTGTATCTTTTGTTTTGATTTTGTTTTCAAAACTTTTTCATGTCATTGTGGGCGCTTTTTTTTTTCATTTTGTTGAAGTCCTGATTCCACGGGCAACGCCGTGCGCGTACTGCTAGTGTTAAATAAGAAGATTAACATTTCTTGAGTGTAGTTTCAATTCAAGCTTTAAAATCGCGCAAAAGTGTGAGGTCATTACTCGAATCAAATTTAAAAGATTTTGAGATCTTCGCCTTTTCTTCCATTTTTTTTTTTTGCTTTCGAATTTATATTTAAAAATGAAAAACATTTGATTTTTGGTTTTAATATATATATATATATATATATATATATATAAATAATATTAACATCGGACGAGTTCTGCACAGTTTTGGTGTTTGAAACCTGATTTGGCCTAAAAGTTCATTACTGATTTAACCGGAAAGAGAGTAACGTCGAAATAAATATTGCCCTTTTCATCCATTACAATAATTATTTTGAAAAAGTTCTAAACTATTTCAAAATAAAAATGATTATATTTCAGTATAGGTCGAAATTCTTTAATGTTTTCGAAAAGGTCGTATCAACCATTTTTTTTTTAGTTATGTTTAGGCTTAATTCAGCTTCTCTGATTGTGTAATTTCTTCTTGAACAACTAAAGCTACAGGAACATAAAAGAATCTTAGAAGTTACATGAAATTTGAAAAGCAGTACATTAGCCATGCGTCTGTAGGGAACAGTACAAAAAAAGTGTATGATGACCAGTTTTTATTCTTGAAAATTATGTTGTCTCTCTGTTCGCGAAGTTCAAGGCAGTAATCGTGAAGAACTCTTATCAAAAGATTTCTGTTTCGTAAAATATTTAGATTGTTAAGGCTCCTACATAAACTCCTAATACTTACCAAAATTTATCACGATCTGCTTCTTATTGAGAAAATTTGTTATTAACTTACCAGAAAGACAAAATGAAATGAAGCGCATTACCATAGAATTGCCCATACATTGAAATTCTATCGCACAACCGCATCGTGTCATGATCTTTGAAAATAACAAGATTGCATAGCGGGGATTGAAATGCATGTCATATTGTCACTGACATCCGTTAGTCGGTACGCCTCTATATCGCCAACGGATGCCAAATCTCCAATGCCAAAATGCAAGATGGCTGATAAGGTAAACAATGCAATGAAGTGGCATTCAATTGCAAAAAGTCGCATATGAAAAAATTCTATGTGGTTGAAATCCACTAATCGGTAAGCCAACGGATGACGAGTCGATAGTGACAGAAAGCAAGACGACTGCTAAGGTAAACGATGCAATGAAGCGGCATTCAAATGCAAAATGTTATATATCAAAATCAACTAGTCGGTACGCCAACATATAGCCAACGCATACCAAGTCGCCAATTGCAAAAAGCAAGATGGCCGATAAAGGAAGCAATGCAATGAAGAAGTGTTGAATTGCAATTAGGACTGCTTATTAATATGCACTAACGACATGGCATCAGTTGGCGATATGAAGAGGTGCCAACCAGTGGATTTCACCAAATGGAATTTTCGAATACGACATTTTGCACTTTCAGTAAGGATATGGTCAACTATTCAGAAGGCAGTGGCGTAGCTAAAGATGGAGCAGAAGGGGTAGTTTGCCCCGGGAGGAATTTCGAAAAGGGTAGACATACAAAAATCTTTATAACTAATAAGAATAGCGGGTTAAAATCTAGAAGATGGTACGCACTCTTAAAATGGGGCGAAGTCACCAAAGTTAATACAAGTATAACTTGCATTAGATTTGGCGACTTGGTACCAGTCAACGTATTGCTTTGAAGATTTGGCGGCATTTTAAGGGCGAGTACCAACTTTTAGATTTCAACCGAATAGCGGTACTAGCCCAATCGTTGTGTCCGAATAAAATTAACTAATGTAATTTGTATTTTTCGCCTTTTATCGGTAAATTGCTGATATTTGAAAGAAAGACTGGTGTAGGAAGCATGATTTCTCTACCTATCTGCAGAGATCAAGGTTGTCCAAAAACGATTTAAGTTACTCATAAAATGTTTTTTCATAGAATTTATTATTTTTAATTTGACATAAATGTGCCCTATGTATAGCAGGCGGCATGTTGCAAGTTTGCGACGGCCGGCAAAAGTCGCAACTGTTTTTAAAAAGAGCTGACAAAATTAAGCATCGCGAAAAAAACACTAAGTCATTTTTACTACAAAAATAGTGATGAAATTTTATTTAAGTTTAACTTAAAGAATACAAACATGAACTATATGCAAAAATATCTACATAAAAAAGAAAGGAGTGTTATTATTAATGTACTTCGTCTCGTTCGTCTTGCTTTTACCATTTTTTATGTTCCTTATGTCCTGCTTTTACCATATGACGTTTAAAGTATCAATAGTTAATCCATAAAGTTTTGGTGTTCATTTTAGAAATCAAAACGCGTTAATTTTATAAATTGAAATTTGCGACAAAAGCTACGCCACTGTCAGAAAAGACGGAAGACATTGTACTGCAGAGCCTTTTCAGAAGATAGTTTGTATGACTTTTAAAATGTTACATGTTGCATGACGAGAATGAACTCGTGAACATTTTACATTTTCAAATTAATTCCCCTATCGCAGGAATCAACATAAAAACCATATCATTGCTGGTACCGATTGGTAGACCAGATGGAATGATATGCACTACTACAGAATTCCCATACACCAAAATCTGATTTTTAGACCAGATGGAATGATATGCATTACTACAGAATTCCCATACACCAAAATCTGATTGGTAGACTAGATGGAATGATATGCACTACTACAGAATTACCATACACCAAAATCCGATTGGTAGACCAGATGGAATGATATGCACTACTACAGAATTCCTATATACCCAACCTATTCCTATACACCCAAATCCGATTGCAGAAGCGTATCAGCTTAATGACCTTTGGGGAGAGCAACACACAGTCCAGTGAGGGACTTTAGATAACGGTACACACATAGTTATCAGTAGATGAGGGGACACATTGTACGGCAAGACTGCTTGTCAAATGATCATTATTTCGTCTAACATTATAGATTGAGTATAGGCACTTAAGTGTTACATGACGAGCAAGAATTCATGAATACTTCACATTTCAAATTAATATCCTTAACATAGGAATTTTCGTGAAGTCTATATTGTTGTTGGTAAGAATGTTGAAATATAATTGGAAAAAAAGATTTTTGTGAAATTTAAGACATCATATTGATTTATTTAAACCAAAAAATGTAGAAATAATTTTATTGTTGGTGCAGTAAACAATGCAATTTTACTGTTATATTAAGAAGGATGGGAGAGTAATTCCCTTATTATTTAATGTTTCTAAATCTGATGAAACTTTTAAACAAATTTTTAATGGTTAAAAAGCTTAAATTATATGAATTACTTTTAATATTGACTGAATTCGTGTCTTAGTTTCGTTGCCAGAAATGAAATTCGTTTAGAGCTCTTCTGTATTTTATTCAAAATATAGAATTTTGATTCAGATTCCAAGAACATAGGCTAAAGATATTTTGAAATTTTTTATAACAATTTATTCACTTTCCCCGAATAAATTTGTTTTATTTCTAATAAATACTAATATAAGTTGTTTATCCTAGTACTCTAAATATAGCTGCCGTGTCTTGTTCACGACATACAACTTCTATTCTAAGGAAATTATTTTGGGATTCTATTTATACTAGATGGTACAAATATATGAGTTTTCAGAGTAAATCATCTTATTTTTCTTATCTGAAGTATATTTCCTTGTTCTGAGAAACTTAAACATATTTACCATGGATAGAATGCATTAAAATATGATAATGTGTGCAAATATTTATCTTAAAAATGGACTTTTTACATGGGGATGTTTAAGAAATAATGTAAATTCACGTTTTCTTAAAGCTATTGAGTGTGAATATGTATTTATAATTGAAATTGACAATGCTAATTATTTTTTATGTAATGGAATTCTGATCGGTAAATAAACTTATTTAATTTTCTTCACAGAATGAAATGCTTATTCATCGATAGTACAACTAAATATTGACATGTTTCAAATGTTTATACGTTTACTTCATTTTTTAACTCTAACTTTCGGAAAAAAAATTGAAATCACATTCACCTGAAAGAATTTCTTGCGAAACGAATTAATGCGCAATGAATAACAATTCCCTTTGAAGGTATTTTATTCTATAAAATACAAAAATTAACAACAGGAATTAGTAAGTTTCAAGTCAAATAAACTCTCTGAGCTTTTAATTTAAATACTAGAAGAGAAATAAAAAAAGCATCATTAGCTTAATGATGAAACAGAAAAAGGATTATGTCTAAATTGTATCTCAATTATGCTAATTCAGAACCTTTACCCTGTGATCGTCATTGGTACAATTATTTCAATTGCTTTGATATGTCTTTTTGATGTTTCGTCCCTGTAGTCCCTGTTACTATTACTAAAGAAATTCTTTTCTGCGAATGAATTTTAAAGCGACTCTTTGGGGAAAAGGAAATGTATATTTTCATTCTTTTATTTCATTTTCGTCTTAGATTTGTACGAAAATAAATTTTTAAAAGCAGACTGTATTTTTCTAGTCGCTGTGTATCTTATGAACCGCTTACTGAAGTAAAATTTAATTCGGAATTTTTCTTTGAAGTCCTTTGCCTTAAACTTTTATTTTGATTGGGCTTTTGTCTAACAGCAGTTTACGTATGGCTGCTGAAATAAGAACTTTTAAATGCCTATTTAAAATAACAAATTAGTTGTTAATATTTTTATTGAACTTAACTTGTCTCATGAAGACGAAATTTTGTATTCGATTCTTCACTTATTTCCTGATGGGCTAAATATTTGAAATTGTGAACATTTGTAAACTTGAATAATCGATTA
The DNA here is from genome assembly GCA_013235015.1 of Araneus ventricosus. Lineage (NCBI taxonomy): Eukaryota > Metazoa > Arthropoda > Arachnida > Araneae > Araneidae > Araneus > Araneus ventricosus. The sequence continues at coordinate 45,685 of BGPR01004450.1, read as the reverse complement.
ATTAAATTAAATTTTGACTCAAAACTTGAATAATCGATATTAATTAAATTAAATTTTGGCTCAAAGCTTGAATAATCGATTAATTAAATTAAATTTTGACTCAAAACTTGAAT